>MU224735.1:67165-83088 GCA_018584345.1 Thuja plicata | reverse complement strand
TACAAATCCATATTCCAGGGCAACCAAACAGTCCCAAAAAATGAAAACCAGGGTTTGCATAACCAGGCTATAGATAACCATGATTTGTTTCATTTTCCAATTCCCCAACCAAACGGGCCCTAAAGAAGACGCATAAATAGAAGATGAATCAAAGGATTTGATGGAATCTTTTGGAGTTTTTGATCAGAATGAAGATAGATAGATTTCTTCTAGTGAGCTGCAAGAAGTCCTCTCCTCTCCTTGTTGGGAATGATCACGTAGGGACAACACTGCAAGAGTATGATTTGCAAATTCAACTCAGATTAAAACTGACTATTAGAGTTCACTGAGTTTAAGAATACAATGGCCTATAAACTCTAGAAACAAGAGTTTCTAATACTAATTTCGTTCATCATTGACTTTAGTCTATGTATAAATGTTTCTCGTAAAATACTTAATCATTATCAATGCAATGAAAAGAAACAATGCAATTTGACCTTACGACTTCCTATTTTCTACTAGAGCTATTTTATCGACTCTCCATGCAAATATAAAAAAGAAACAATGCAATTTGACCTTAAGACTTCTGGTTTTCTACTAGAGCTATTTTATCGACTCTACATGCAAATATAAATGACCCTTGATTGTTTATATATATAGATGTTGGATGCATATATAATCTACCTTCTGTTTTTCTTTTTTTCTTTTTTTCTTTTCTTTTTTTGTTAAAAGTGGATATCTCACTAAACCATTTAATTAATTATAATATAAATTTTCCATTTTTCTTTGTTCAAAGGGCACTGGTAAGAAAGAACTAGGTGAAGAATACCTCCAGTCTTTCTCAAATCCATGAAATCCTAACTAAAGACCTACTTCTATGATCCAACCAATACATCATATACTCAAAAGAGTATTTACATTAAACAACTTACCCCCCATACAAAATTGTCTACAAAAATAGACAAGTCCCCCGTTGCAGAACTTTAATCTGGATCAGACAATTTCCCTAAATCCAAACTAGAAGAACATGAAATCCCGTGTAAAAGACCAACTCTAAAAGCACCTATTTATGCATAAACAATGTTAGTAACAAGAAAATCATAAGGAAAAATAACCATCAAGTGGAGATATGGCTATATATGTTGAGAATCAAATAATACCATCACTATTTGTTGTCTATCTATTAACACCAAACAACACATTGAATTGAATTAAAAATATAATTCTCCCTGATCTGCCTTCTATTTTAATCTGAAGCATAATTTATGTCCATGTTTTCTTGTAGCTAAAATAATAACCATGATTTTAAATATTTATATTTAATATAAATACCCACTTCCATGAACCAATTTTTTCATCATCTCATCGAAAATGAATTTCAATATAAAATTAGTTTCAATCAAACCCATTGGTGATTGCTCGATAAATTATTCATATCAAAATATGACTTTCAATATGACCAAACTATCATTTGTCTGATAAAAATGTTCTTCATTCCATATATGGAATCTTTAGAATTTCCCATACTTCATAAGGACAAAATAGATTCAAGTATCAACATTCCCACCATCTTACTAAGGAAAGGGGTGCATAGCTTATTAATGCAATATTCCTTAACCATAATCATAGAACAATCTCCAAAAGCCAAGTATTGGAGATAAGTAAGATGAAGAAAATATAGTTGGATGCCAGACCCCTTCCCCATACCCATATTTGGAAGAAATGGATTCTACTAAACATACATATGGGTAGAGGGTATAATTATATAATTATCATAGCCACCATAAAGATACATTTCCATCGAACCAAAAAGGAAAGTATCTTCCAAACATCACCATAAACATTGACATGAGACACATATAGGGTTCCATCACAGTGAAATGAGTTAAAATAAGTTCAGTTAAAGGAACAAGCCCCGTCTTCATAAAATAATATACCAACCAATATCGGATGACAATGTGGTAAAAAAAGGATTAAACTCTCATTACTCCAACACTTCATATAAAGAAAATCATAGCCATGGAACAAATTTCCATAATGCAATAGATATGGAATTATTCAATACCTTATCCCATTAAGGCTAATGGGAACCTTCTTTTCTAATAGAGACATAAGTTTAGTTTCATCAAATTCTTGGATTAATATATCATTATCTATTGCTTGATTGGTTCAAAATTCAGCTAGTTTATTAACTTCTCTAAAGAAGTGTTTAACCTCGAAATTGGACAGAACCTATAAAAGTTCAAGAGCCTTGTATATCCTATACTGAATGGTCTAGTAGCTAGATTTTTTAATTTATGAGAGCATAGTAAATCACCATAGAATCTCCTTCAATGATGAGGCTCTTGATATTCAAGGAGGAATCTAGAGAGAGTCCCAGAATGACAACTTCCATCTCTGCCACATTATTTGATCCCCACGGTAATTTATTACATATGCCTTTGATTATTTTACCTTCAATTTTTATGATAAAAGCCCCGCCCCCCTAGAGACCCATATTTCCCCTTGAGGCTCCATCAAAATTGAGTTTGTGTAAGTCTAAAAAGGGTGGATGCCAATTTTTTTTGGCTCTTACATTTAAGGGTTTCTTAATAGTTCGAGAGCCTACCGAGGGGAGAGTTTGAAGTAAAGGCCAGTTTTGGTTAATAAAAGTAACCCATTTGGTAAATGATGATAAAAAAGTTAGCCTTGTTCATGAGGAAAGTATGGGTAACTCCTGATATGGATCTCTCATTTATATCAATAATATTTGAGAGGGGAGAAGAGTGTTTCTGAAAAACCCTTTCATTCTTTTCTAACCATAAGTTCCAAATAACAATGGAAGGAAAAATGTCCCAAAAAGGAGCGAAAGCTTCTTTCTTTATCATAGATGGAAAATCTTTAAAGTGAGCCAATAAATTAGGGCCAACAACTGAGCTCCAGCCTAATCTTACAAAAATCTAATCCCAACAATCAAGAGAAAAAGGGTAGTGTAAAAACAAATGATCAACTAATTCCATAAAGCAGCCACAAAGAAAACATGCGAAGACAAATGTTATCCCAAACCTATCTAATCTCGTGCTAGTGAGCACAAGACCTTGGATAGAAATACATGAAAAATCACAGCCCTTAGGAAGACAGGAGGGTCCCCAATGGAGTCTGGTGGGCGGGGGTTCAATTAAATCAAACAAAAATTAGCTTCATAGCCCTTTTTAACCGAATACTTTCCATATGGGGGCTTTGTCCAAATGAATTCATCCTCACATTGGGAAAAGATAATCCTCCACTTACCAAGCTCTACTTGTAATTTAGTGATGAGATCAGGATCTAAACATTTACAGAGGAGAAATCCTTCCACTGAATCCTAAAAGAAGCATTCGAAGAACCCACCATAAAATAAATAGAAACATAGATACCCAATGAATGGACTTGAGAATATGATATTCCAAAGGGGCCCAGTCACGAATCTGATTAAGGGGTAAAGATCCATTCTAGGCGTCATGCCAAAAGTGGGCCTTAGATCCATTATGGATCAACCATGAAAAATGTGGGATAAGAAACTCCCTACATGAGTTGATGGAATTCCATATTTGAGATCCCTTGTGGAGAGATAATGTTCAACAAAGTCTCTCTCAATCTAAAGCATCTAAATATTCAACCATCATTAGGCCAGACCATTTCTTATGTGGGTGCTAATACATTTTACAAAATATTTTTTCCCGAAGAGCTAAATTTTGATGGGAGTGATCTCTTATTCCTACCCCTTTAAGTGATTTAAGATAATAGACCTTATCCCATGAAAAAAGAGGTAGCTTTTTCTTTTGTGAAAGATTTTTATACCAAAGAAAGTTCCTTAAAATGGATTGAAGTTCCTATTTTGATCAGTTAGGCATATTTAAAATAGACATGAGGTATATAGGGATTGCATTCAAGATCAACTTTATCATAGTAATTTTTCCTGGAAGAGTTATCCATTTATGCTTCCATGATAGAATCTTAGTGGAAATTGAAGAGATAATCTTGTCCCATAAATTATGATTTTCACTACTAATGTAGAAAGAAAGTCCAAATATTTATAAGGGAAGAAACCCAAAGAAAAACCCCAAAAGAAGGTTAGTCTCTGCTGAACAATGGGGGATACATTAATGAAAAAGATCCTAGATTTATGTGGGTTAACTAGTTGACTCAAGGATGAAGTATAATTCTCAATTATAGATATAATAACATAGGATTCAGCCATGGTGGGTTGACCAAAAAGAGGTGTTTCATCAACAAATAAGTTATGAGAAAAGACCTCATTATTAAGAGCATTCAAAGTAACCCCTTTCCAAAGATGCAATTCTGTAGCCTGCTTAATAGCCCTACTAAGGCCCTCTGCCATAATGATGAAAAAGAAGGGGGAGAGGGGGTCCTCCTACCTTATTCCTCTAGAAGATGAGAGCAAGCCTTTAGGTGAGAAATTGATGAGGATTAAAAATTGGGGGGTAGATAAACACATCATAACCCATTTAATCCACGTAGCACAAAACCAAATTTATATAACGCTTTAGATAGGAATTTCAAACTAACATTGTCATAAGCCTCCATCATATCCAACTTAAGAATCATGGCCAATTTTCATTCGATAGATATTAAATTTAGGACCTCATGAGAAAGAATGGACCCTTCAGGAGTTTCACGACCTCAAAAAAAACCTCCTTGCTCCTCTGAAATAATAGAAGGGTTATTTTGGCCATCCTGACCGAAATGACTTTTGTGATAATTATATACAAAGCATTGCATAATGATATGGGTCTAAAAGATCTGCAGAAGTTTTAGGATTATCCATTTTAGGGATCAAGGCTATCCAAGTTTTATTTAATTCTGTTAACATAGTCTTATTTCTTCTCTCATCTCTTGCAATGCAAGGATAATATCTTGGCCCAAAGAATCTTAGAATTTTTGAAAGAAGAGAATGGTGAAACCATCTGGCACTGGAGCTTTATCGAGGGCCATGGGAAAAACTATAGATTCAGTATCCTTTAAATTAAATGAAGCCATCAACATTTTATTATTATTCTGTGATACATAAGAGGGAATAGCATCAAGAATCTTGTTATGTATGAAACTCCCTTCATTTTTAAGGAGATGGTTGAAAAAGGCAATTGACTCTTATGTTATAGCTTCTTCATCCTCAAGAAGTCCCAAAGGAGACTGAATAGATACTATTCTATTCCACATCTTATGAAATTTTGTTGAGGCATGAAAAAAGTGGGTATTCCTATCCTGTTCAGTAAGCCATATGTCTCTAAACTTTTGCTTCTAGTAAGAAGAACTTCTTCAAGAGTAGACCTAAGCCCCTGGACTTCTCCTGGGAAAAGGTAACCGAGTCCATACCTTGAGATAATACCAATTTATTTAGTGTCTGCAATTTCTCTTGTAGTCTGATATTTTTCTTTAAAATGTTTTTAAAATGGGTGATGGTCCATTCCTTTATCTTTCAATTTAGAAATTGAAGTCATTTAACAATCTAAAATAAATGTGATCCTTCAACAAAAGGGAACTGAAACCTCCATGCTCTTAAGAGAGGAAGAAAACTCGGATCCTGAAATTGCATAGGCTCGAATTTAAAAGAACCTGTCTTATGAGATTGAGTTTCTGGGATATCCAAAGCTACAAGGAAGTGATATAAACTAGCATAAGGAAAAATGGATAAAGAATAATCATGATCATCCGATAACCAATTATCTAAAATTAGAAATCTATCTAAACATTATGTAATCTAGGAGAACCCCAACCACTTATTAGTCCATGTGAGTCTTCCTATCTTAGGAGGTGCATCATTTAAATTATTGCTAAATATGAATTCTTTAAAATCTAACATAACTTTTAGAGAGGCAATAATGCCACCCTTTTTTTCAATATCATCCATAATGGCATTGAAATCCACCCAGGGATGAAAATATCCTCATGAAGAATTGTCAGCAATTATCCAATTAATTCCACAATCCAGATTTTGACAAAATAATTGTTGGCCCATAAATGTTGAATATCCAAAATTTAAGAGGAGATGAAAGAATTGTAGTGAAGACCAACATCCAATATTTACCAGATGAAATAATTCCAAGGGATTTGGTGTTGTTATTCCATACAAAAGAAAGGCCCCCCCAGAGAAAACTTTTGAGGATACAACAACACATTCCCCAAGTTTCCAAGAAGAGTAATTTATCTTCCATTTCCTTAGACATCTTAGTTTCCAGTATGAAAAGAATATAAAATTTTATGCTTACTAACTGGCTCCTTAGAAGCCTTTTTTTTTCAGGAGCATTTAATCCCCTAACATTCCAAGAAAGGATCCTAATTGTGCTAGAAGGGAGGCCTCACTTCCCCTCTTTTTTTGAGCCTTTTTTACACCCATAGAGCCACAAACAACATACTCCGGTTGAAGGTTTTTCTTAACCGCTCAAACCCTAGCCATAGGAGGGATAAATGAATATTTATTCTTCATTTTCCCTTGACTGAAAGTGTTCAACAGGGTGGACTGAATCCCAACATCTATTTCCTATAGCATTTTAAGCTTCTCAGGAGGTATGCCTTGCCATTTGTATAGAATGCGGGGGGATGTCTTCACAGACAAGGATTGGAAGATGGGAGAATTATCTTTATCCATGATAATAGCCTTATAAATGGGAGAAGCTGATAACTCAATCTGAAACTCATGAAAATGAGAATGATTAACCAACAAATCTAAATCCTTGTTAGGGGAAAGAAGATCATAGGAATTAATAGAAATTAGAATCCCCCCTTGCACTGTAACCATGAAAGAGAAGCATCCAATGTTTCAATAATGGAGTCCATGATTTCATCTATTAAAATCACATTCACCTTCTTAACAATATCATAGACTTGCACAATAATATGCTCATCAGTTTTAATCATAAGTGGAGAATCCTTATTGAGCTTGGGTGGACTAGGCTCAACAAAAGATTTATTAATATGCATAGAAGCTTGCACACCTGGTATCTTAGAAGGGTGTAAAGGTGGGGACTGAACCCCATCTGGAAGAGAATCAATATCCATAGAAATGTGGTTTGAATTCTCAGGAATGCCGAATTGAAGAGAAGGGATTTGTGGCAGAGATGAAATGGTATGAGGAGTTATAGGTTCCACATGAGGAATAGAGACTTCAAAAGATAAAATAGTATGAGGAGTTATAGTTTCCACATGAGGAATAGAGACCTCAGAAAGGTTAGCAACAGGTTGTGTTTGATTTATTAAAGGAAAAACCTTTACAGACCTTTTAAGAAATTTAACAAAAAATCCCAATCGATAGTATTGATAGGCTTAGCGGAAAAATATCATCTTTGATTATTGATTGTCTCCAACTTCCAAAGGGAGACTCAAACTTACAAGTATTAGGTATTAAGGTGTTCTTAGAAACCGTAGCATAGACCTTAGTTGATAATTTATTATCCTTCAAGCACCTATCAGTCTGCACAAAAGTGCCAAAAGTGTTTCCAACTTCCTTCAGAATTCTGAGATCATTAAACACAAATGGAAAATTAGGCAAAGAAAACTAAACATGAATGGCTTCAAAAAGAGTTTGCCCTGGTTGAAAAAAGGGCTTCTAGGGGGATTGTAGAACAACATTACTTTTTAGATTCAAAAAGGGTTTTGTTAGTGCTTATTCCTTAGCCTCAACATTGTAAAAAATGAAAAAAATGTGTCTGTAGATAAACCTTAAAAATACAAAATGCCAAACAAGTGTGATATAATTAATTTCAGCAATTTACATAAACAAATATATTAACCCTATACCTCTATGATGACACCACACTCTGTTAGATCTATACCATGGAAAATATTTGGTTCATTATTAATGTTAATCTAAGGGATGGGGTTACATACCATTTTACCCAATGAAGGATTATGGGTACCCTCCAAAAGAGTAGACAATCCACCATCATTATTTGTTCCAAGAAATTTGTAATCATCGCAGTGTTGGAAATGAGCTGAGTAACTAAGAGGGGAGGGGTGAATCAGTTACCATAAAAAAAATCCAAGTCCCTTAGATGTCTTAAATAGATTTATCAATGTTGCTCGGTTAACACATATATTCTACTGTCACTCAATTAACATAGAAAATCTTAAGATATTAACTATGATTATCTTTTAGTAATTAATTGCAGAAGCATAAACCATAAAGAACATAAAATGTACACAGATAACACTAAGAATTAACATAGAAACCCAATAATGGAAAAAACTACCAATTGCAACTAGTCACTGTTTCTCACTCTTTTGAAGTGAGCCCTGTTAGGAGCCAACCCTGTTAAAGGTTACAATAACACACTATGAGGTGTGACCTTGTTAGAGGATTTAATCACCCTGTAAGGAGTGGCCTTGTTAGAGGTTTTCAAACACTTCAATGTAAAAATGTCACCTTGTGAGAGGATTTACAAAGAGATTTTGATCACTGCTACAATTGTTAGAGAGTAACAATGGATTGACCTGTTTTGAGAAGCAACTGTCTTTGCTGATTCAGATCTTTGCTCTGGATTTAATTACTTAATCCTCATTGATCATATATTATGTTGCAGCTCTGTGTGTTCTATCCTTCATCAGAATCCCATCTGATATCGCCTCCACACTTAATATCATAAGCACTTATTACTTTCTTTCCACTATATTCAATCCAAACTTGACCTTATATATATATATATATATATATATATATATATATATATAAGCTTTGTCAAGTTAGCCTTAATAACTTTCCAAATAATCAATAAAACTTAAGTTTGTCGGCTTCATATAACCAATTAACCATACAATATAAACTGCTCTTAATGGACTGTCACTAAAAGCATAACTCAGTTAATACTGAAATCCTTCAATGCCCGACCAAAACTGAAATGCCCAAGTGAACTAGGTTAGAACTGAAAATCACTCTAGTCTTCTTCAATGCCTGAGAGTGCTTGGCATGAACTGACTGTGCTCAGGTAGGATTAGACATTTGTGTAAACATCACTACATTTATGTAAACATCAATGACAATACGCAATTGAATAATTGTCATCAACACACAGGTCATCGACATAACCTCATAATTTCTCGATATTCCCAAAGATGTGGGAATTTAACAGGATCCTTCATGATTATTATCACCAACAACTTTCAGGGGAGATTTCTCCTTATTTAATGCAAGATTTGTATCAATAGTGTCCCTAGAATTCGCAGTCCCAATAGTCTACTACTTAGGGTTAATAGAACGGTTAGAGTTTCAAAAACTAATCATATGCCAACTTTTATAAAAACATGCTTATACAAAAGTATCAGGGGGGATTAGCATAGACCGTAGGATTATTAATTCATATTCCCTTATTAACATTTTGCTGATAAATTTTCTAAATTGATATTAGTTTTTTTTCACTATTAAATATTTGTCAATGTCTAACCCACATTAAATATTTATCCCAATATCAAACAATAATAGCATATAAAATGTTCCCAAATATTTAATCTATTTAAAACACACTTGGTAGATTCTCTAAATGCATGATAAATTTTGATTGGATATCATAAATAATATGCGAGTTGGACAACGCATATGTTTTCATTCAAAAATATGTCGTCCTTCATCGTTTATAAGATCCATAAGCAGGCATCCACATGAAGCAATATTTGTTTGGAAATCCAAGGGAAAACGTTGTAAAACGCGTTGAAAAATTGGCCGTTGCCTTTAACCTTTTCGAGGGCGAACATGCTACTATCCTTTTTATCAGTCATTCCCGATAATTTGGCTCTCTTGTGGGGCACTTTCTTTATTTAAGACGTAGACCTCTGCCGTCACGTAAGGATATTTCCTTTTGTTTTATTGGAATAACGCGCAACCATCATTGTTTATTCGCTGGCTGTCCTCTTTTACTTGTCTACAATACAACTGTTTTCTATTTTTTATGCATTTCCAGCGAAGAATTGAATGTTGTCACGCCACGGAAATGCAGGAGTAATTGTTGGCATCTCTTCGACATTTCTAGTTCGGCTGAGGGATCCTTCATCCCCATTTCCACTCTAACGCCTTGCAAGGAGTTTTCCTTCTATATATTTGGACGATACCTATATTATAGTTATATTGATATTCTAAGTTTCTTTTGTTCTCTTTTCATTTCGCCCATTACTTCTCCTTGTGTTTTCGTAGGTCTGTTTATCTAAAATTTGAAGATCAATCGAGCCGCTTCTACAGTTTGCAAAAGTAATGGCCGATCTGGATGAAATTCGAAGAGTATATGAGATGTTCGATGAAAATGCAGACGGAGTGGTGAATGTGGGTGAAGTGTGTGGATTCGTCAACAAGCTTGGAATATCAATGTCGGAAGATGATGTGAGATCTTTACTGAACAAACCTCTCCAACAGGATTGTTGCAGCCATCGATTTGAGGAATTTGTTGAGTTTTACCAATCCATCCTCAACTCTCAAGATGGTGAAGAAAAAGACGAGTCCGAGGATTTGATGGAGGCGTTCAGAGTTTTTGATCAGAACAAAGATGGCTACATTTCGTCTAATGAGCTTCAACATGTCCTGTCCACAATGGGATTGATTCCACTGGGACAAGATTTGCAAAACTGCGAGAAAATGATATGCAGGTTTGATTCTGATAGTAATGGAGTGTTGGATTTCTCTGAATTCAGAAGTATGATGTCTTCTAAGATTTCTCCCTAAGGAACCGTTATTCCTCGTTGTCAGCGATTACGCTTATTGTATATGTTCAGATTGGGGAATAACCCTTTATAGGGACATTTTTTAACCTCATCAAAGTACGCTATGGAAAATGTTCACGTCAAAACTCTTTGCCATTTCGTTGTTTACACAAACAATTAAAATGAATGTTTTTGGATGGTTGGAGCAAAAGAAATTAATATGGCGTTTATTGGAATTATTATGAATGTTGTGGCTAGGTTTTAATTCTAACAAATACAACGAGCAGCTCTCCAACTGAAATAAATTCACATTTGTCAATGTATTCATATTGTGTTGGAGGACATGAGCTTTAGATCAGGTATATAAATCACACTAAGTTTAATGAAGCGTGGATTTGTTCAGTTCTACGAAATGTAGAACCATAGACAAGACACAAGAGCTGAATGTCTTAAATAACACGATCAAAACAAAATGGATCTGTTAAAAATGCATTTAAAGCTCCGAAGCAATAGCAATTGTAGGTACAAAACCATATTCTGTAAGCGAAGCCAGTGGACCTACACAAAACTGATTTGTTAAGTCAGTTTAAAGAAATTTTAAGAAATTGTTCTCCCTGCCGACGCCAGAACTGAATTGAAGCTTTGTGGACAACCCATCAAAGGAATACAAAAGAAAGATTTTTTTTCAGATACAGATGCCCTAAATACGCATTTTATACAATGTGGAACGACAGTTAAAGAGCGTGATTAGTTTTAAGCAAAATACCTTAAATAAACAAGGCCACATATATATTAAAATGGGGACATTGCAAATGTTTAGGCAGACATGTTTGCAAAATAGTGAAGTATAGATACTGCATGCAAGCTGTTTTGATAGACACGTCAAAGAGATTCCCAAAGTATTTTGTTCCTAGGGACAGAATGCCAGAGGCATTCTATACCCTTCTTCTGGAGTCCACACAGACAACAGTCACAGGGTAAAGAGTAAGGTTTTCTTCCGACAACTGTTTCCAGAATCTTCCGCACATGCAAATCTGAGAAATGTGTGTGGGTGGCTATGTAAGGGTTTTCCTTAGTCAATCCTTCATTTTGGTGATTCCCACCTTCACAAATAGCTAGTATAACAGAGATAACAAAGATCAAGTGTGTTGTGCTCATGAATCTAGAGTATCTCTAAATTGGTATGAGCCAAAGTGCATAAATGTAATATTAATAATCTGCCCTAATGTGATAGAGTAAGCCCTATATGAAAATAAAATCAATGTATGTTTGAAAGAATGTAAAAAACATAGATCTCAAGCTGAAATGTATAGATCTAAGAATAAGAAGAAACCATACCCAACCTAAGAGGTAGAGTACAAGCCAATCATCATTCAGTGATGTTCTAGTCATCGACATAATCCTTTTGAAGCATCATGTTGATGCTAGTGTGATTGAATGCTTGATGCGATAGAATGCTTGATAATTGCTTGATGTAGCCTTGATTTACTAGCTATTACTTCATCAGATGTCTTAAAATTGGGGCTTCAACCTTGCAGTTTCTTCCATCTTACCAAAATGATGTGTGAGGCTTTCTTTTATACCAAATTGAAGGATAAACTCAGGAGATCCAACCATAAATCCTAAATCCCTACTAAAACACCGAGACCAAGCCCCGGTCTCAAATTCAACCCCATCCTTGGGGAACACAATGCCTTGGGAATTATGTTCCAAGGAACATAACACCCTATGCATTATGTTCCACCCAATTGTAGCACAAAACAGGACCATGGGTCCTTGATAATTGAGGGATGTTGGATTACGGGATACAACTAATTCTAAGATTAAGACAAAACATGAAGGCAACAAATGAAAAATGGGGCCTAGGTGATAAAATGAATTATTGCATTAGATGAATAATAGAGGATCACATTCAGAAATAAGGGATTACCTCAATTTTAAACAAAGTTGAATTGATAGAGGACTTGTATCTAAATTTAGGTATTCTTCAAGTGCAACATGAAGTCCTATTATGCATGCTATAATGAAAGCACACTAAGGTAGGTGGTAAACAATCATGAAATTGTACACACCAATTAGGTGCTTACAATTTATGATAGTACACAAAAAAATATTATGATGCATCAAATTCTCCAAATCTCCATTGTTCTTCTACAAAGTTCAAATTTATCTCATATTTTTATATACACAAAGGCCAATTTGAAAGCTCAAATGATATGATGATTCAAATTTATTGGAAGATAACAATCATAAAAAAAATGACGATTTGACTCAAAATTTATAAAATATATGGGTTGAATAGACGACTAGGATTGACCCAAATTTTATGTGATCAAGGGCCATGATTGAAGGAGAGGATTAGTTAAGTTGATAAAGAGATTGAGGAAATAGACAAGTAGGAGTGATGAGACGACGAGGAGAGGAGTTAGATTGGAAAGTTGTAAGAGTTGAGTTGAGAGTGAAATTTGGTAAGTGGAGTTAGAAGTGGTGAAAGAAATTAATAAAATAAGGAGTTAAGTGGGGTCAAAACTAAATAAATAAAATTTATTTATTTAATCCACATATTTGGGAATAATTAAATAAATTAAAATTTATTTATTTAATGATATTATAAAAAAGGGACCAAAAGAATATAATAATTATTTGATCTTGAAAGAAGAATTAGTTTGAAGTAAATGCACTAAATATTCAAAATGATTATTTAATCTAAGAATAGTTAGGGTAATTAAATTATAAATGAAAGATTACATAATTAAATAATTATTTAATCGAAGAGGAATAATTAGTTTAGGAAGATCAGATGACGAATGTTGATTGACTAGAAGAAATGATGACATGAAAATTGAATAGTTAAAAAATATTTAATTGAAGACTAGAAGAATGACTCAAGAATTAGTTGAATAATTAAAGATCATTCAATCAACACGAATGGAAAATTTAGAAATTGTGGTCATTTTTTCAATAGCACCATTGTGAATCAAAAATAATGTTTAGATAAAAAAGGGGCATATAGGCTCAACTTACAAGGCCCAGAAGCAAAAAAAGACCACAACCAATACAAAATGCTCCACAAGCACTTTCCTCTTGAGCAAATGTAAGCTATATTTATAGGTGCTTGGGGGTTCATTTGAATCATTTGTTCTTGTCAAGTTTAGGATTTTGAGAAAAGATGAGCTAGGGTTTAGTGAGGTTTGGCAATGCAATGGTGGGCATTCGAGCATACGAACATCAAGGAGAGTGAGTGAGGACTTGAGGGAGTGGGCCTAATAGTAAGTACCTCATAATTTCTTTCTATTGTGATCATATTTTTCTTGTTTGTGCTAATTTTTTAATTAAAATTTTATCGCAACAAATGTCTCACACCATATTTGCATGCCCAAATGCTAAATCATGGATGTTGTGCCACAATTATGGATTGTACACCATAGTTGCTAGTTTCAATATATATGGATATCAATTTGTGTAATTTTATAAGTTGTATTACATAAACTAGGTGAATTATATCATAAGCTTACAAAACCATTGCGCCCTTCTTTACCTTTTAACACTAAGTCTTTGTAATATTAAATATTTTCTAAATATGCAAACCCATATTAATTATTAATCTCAATATTACATACAATGCATAGTTGTCTTGAGAATTTCTAACCTATGCAATTCATGTACCCTTAGATCCCCTAGATGCACCACAAATAATATTAAATTACATTATAACACTATGCAAGGTGTATAATACATCATTTTCCTATAAAATAATCTTAATAAAGTAAAATATAGGTCTATTAGCTATCATTTTTTTTGATATGTCAGGTCCTTTTCTAGCTACCATCTATATCTTTAGGCCATTCTCATGAGTTACTCGTAGGTTATGATAGATTTGGTAAAATTATTAAACTTTACAGTGTAGGACAAAGTTGTGACAACATAGGATGCAAGAAGGTGGAAGATCAAAGGAAAAACTTGATGAGGAACCTTTTCTGAGATTTTGGGGTTCCAACATAAATATGACCTTACACTACGTACTAAGGTAGGAAATGACATAAAGTTTAATCCCAAAAGGCTTTTATAAAGACATAATTAAAAATAGATACTTTTAGGATTGAAAAAATGGGTACTACATTAATTATTGGTCCAAATTAAAACTCTTATGGACTTAAAAAAAATATTGAAGTACTTTTAAAGTTCTAGGATGTAACATGTTTTAGGGAGATCGATGGCCTAACATCCTAGTTTAAAAAACATGAAAATTTGTGTATGGAAAGTAATGTAAAAATGACATCACGATGATGTCAACATGTATGAATCAGTAAGGAACTCAAAATAAAGGATGATGTTAGCACCATACAAAGATGAAATTAGAAACAAATATGCTACTCCACAACTTTAATGGAAGGATGATGTCCACATGACATCAATATTAGAGGATCAAAGTTGAAAAAAAGAATCTATGCAAGTAAAATAAATTTTGGAACTTTGAAATGTAGTTAATTATTTGAATTGGTAGAGGGTTGGGATGGTGAGACATTGATAGATTTGCTATTTAGCTATAGGAAAGTCCAAATGCATGATTTTCTAACGGTTTAAGGTAAAAAAATGAACCTCAAAATTATTGGGGAATAATCAAAATGACATAACGATTAGAAATTTCTACACCTTAATGTCAATAGGCTTATAAAATTTTGAATACAAATTATTAGGTTAGTAGTTATAGAAGGAGAGTTAGATGATGGGATGACTAAGTTTAATCTCCAAACAAAAGATATTTTCATTTAATTTTTTTTCAAGGGCTAGAGATCGAGGTTCAATATGAGTAATACAAATGGGGGATGAAATTATCATTTCCATGATAGAAAAAATATAAGGCATAAATAAATTTTAGAATTTGGATGAGTAGCATGATAACCATAACAAGTATAAAAAATAGAAAAAAAATGTATACTTCGAGAAAAATTTTAGGGTATGGACCAGATTGTTGGGATGAAGTGGAAGAAAATATTGTAGGGATGAAACCACATTAGTTGGTAGACAAATGGAAGTGGATATAGAAGGTGCACCATGTTTATAAGGAAATATTTGAAGGTCCAAAACTCTAACAACCTTTAGGCCCCGTTTGTTTCACGGAATTGGGAGTGACACTTCCCAGTTTTGGGAGTGACACTTCTCGTTTTTGCAAATCCGCTGTTTGTTTCTCTAAATTGCAATTCTGGATTTGTCAAGTAAAACCAGGTTTAGACACCAAAATGAGTGGCATCATCTTCCTACTAATAGATGGAATTAGAAATCAT
>MU224735.1:56204-67159 GCA_018584345.1 Thuja plicata | reverse complement strand
GTTTTGATATAATAAGGTTTTGAGTCAAATTCCAATTCCCCAAGATGCAAAACCAGGATTTCAAAACCTGATTTTGTGATAATAAGGTTTTGAGTCAAATTCCAATTCCCCAAACAAACGGGGCCTTAGAATCTAAGAACAATCCCTTAAACTCAACACTTGAGTTTTTTTTGTGATTTTTCTAGTACATTATAGAACAAAGAGTGTGAATATATAAGACATGTATAGAAAAGTTTTGACAAATAAATAATTAATTGCATTTTCTTAGATCTTTTATTAATGGTAAGTCAATACAGAGACAACGTTGGATTTGATTGACTAAAGCCAAACCTTTCTGTTTTAACACACATGGTTGGGTACTAACACTTGAGAAAATTGAGTTTAATAGATTTTTGTGTAAAAAATCTCATCTTTGTCTTCTTGATGTTTCAATATATCCAAGTGGTTTCTACAAACACTATTTAGGAGTTTGAAAATTCGTCATCTCATTGTGTTCTCTTAAGTGAAACTTCTCAATGAACTAGATTAATAATAATGATGGATAGTGAAATCATCAAATGTAGATATGAATGACCTATATGATACTGCGCATTTGATTATTTTAAATATCAAAATAACCTCCAAATATATTCTATTTTAAATATTGATAGAAATATCATAAGCTCTATTTAAGAAATTTTTTTAAAAAAAATCTCTAATTTATATTTATGTTTATAAAATGAACATAAAATAATATAAACATACGAATTTCACTTGAGATATTTTAAAACATACAAAAATAGGAAAATGATACTAACCATGGACATTCACATCAAAGAACCATTTCATTTTTTTCTTCAAGTTTTCAACACAATGGAGAACATTGGGAAAACGCATGGAAACTTGGCTAGCTACTGCTTTTTGACCGTTTGGATGACTTTGAGAAGTCGTTCATCAAACTTTATCATTTCCAACCTCTCCGTGACGTTAAAGCCAATAAATATTCCTTTTTTTGTATCGTTACCAAAACGCTTTGCTGTCCCGCTCTCCTCCTCTATTTGCAAGCATTTGCTGATCTTTATGCGTGTCAACCAAGAATTGAATGTTCTGGCATTTCTTCCTCATTTCCAGTGTGGCCTAGGGATCCTTCCTTCTTATTTCCCATCCATAGCCTCACACGCCTTCTTTTCTGTTATAAATATTGCATCCTTGCATTTGGGATGATCCATCGGTTTGGCTTCTACATTTGTATTCTTAGAACCTTGGGATTTCCTTTTCATTTTGCCCACTACTTTTCTTCAGCTGTGAAAAGTGTAATGGCCAATCTGGATGAGATTCGTAGAGTGTATGAGATGCTGGATGGAAATGCAGACGGAGTGGTAAGCGTGGGTGAATTGAGTGGATTCATCAACAAGCTCGGAATATCAATCTCGGAAGATGATGTCAGATCATTGCTGAACAAACCTCTCCAATTTGAGGATTGTTCTTGCCTTGGATTTCAGGAATTTGTTGAATTTTATCAATCCATCTTCAATCATCATGATGATGAAGAAAAGGAAGAGTCCGAGGATTTAATGGAGGCGTTCAGAGTTTTTGATCAGAACAAAGATGGCTACATTTCATTTGCCGAGCTTCAGAACGTGCTGTCCACAATTGGATTGATTCCATTTGGACAAGATACGCAACACTGCGAAAACATGATATGGAGATTTGATTCAGATTGTAACGGAGTGTTGGATTTCTCTGAATTCAAAAGTATGATGTCCTCTAAGCTTTCTCCTTGAGGAACGGTTATAAGTATTCACATATGTGAATGTACGAGCTGTGTTGTAAGTATCAATTGTAGAAGCCAGTCCCGCGCTAAAACAAAACAAATACCAGCATTATACTAAGTGTATGTGCTTTTCGAAATTGAATGCTAGAAGTATCTAATTAAATGTAATAGATGAGAGTAATTAATTTTAAGATAAAAATGAATGGTTCATGTGAAGACCAACAAATTTATGGAGAGAGTATTATAGTGTATAAGTTTACAGTTATAACATTTTTTTGTGGATATGTAACTTTAATATTTTTTAATAGAGAAGGCACTATTCATCAAAAAAAACTTGTAGAATGTCAAAATTTATATGTGAAGGTCAAGTTTAAAATTGTAAATTGTTTCAGATTGTGGATATCATATAGTATTTTGTAAAATTTGACCTTTTTTTTTTCTTCATTTGATTCACTTCATTTCTTTTGTCTTATGTGGTATATAGTTATTAAAATTGGGAAACACGTTTGCTATCATGCGAGGGCACTAGAAAGATGTATGGATGTCATTTAATTTACTTAATACGCCAAATTAAAATATTTTTTTAGAGATTATTAGCAATATAACTAAAGTTCTTGAGTTCCTTTGGTGGCGGATGAAGCAATTTTTGCCTTTGCTAGGGTATAGTGTCGTGCTAGGGTATAGTGTCGTGCATTTCTTTTCTGTGTTCTTTCTGTCCATTCAAACCATATTTACTGGGGGATTAGCCGAGGTATTTAATGGCTTCGACCTCCTTTAGCTCTGTAGTTGTTGCTAGTGCTGGAGTGGTGATGGATAATCATGGCGCCTCTGAGCAAGAGACCTCAGAAGTTCATACCAAAGATATTTCACGAGGTATGCCATCTCCTGATGTAGTACTTCTTGATGACATATAACTGATTAAATGTTTGATAATGCTAAGTTGAAGATAATGCAAGGCATTAAATCAGTTAATGATTTGTATTTTCATTGATGTCAACTTGATATCATCTGTACGGTCATGTATATAATGCCAAAGACTTCAGAGAATCAATGCAACAAAGGTTATGCTTTCAACAATGCATAAATGTCAAGTATTCACCAAGTGACAGACAACACCGACAAAGTGCACACCATCAGTAAAAGCAAAAGAGAAAAGTCACAGTGATATCCGACGAGTAGAAGATAGTGTTGCCCGATGAAACAAAACCATAGGATTCCTGACGAGCTGAAAATAGAGTTGCCCGATGAGTAAAAATCCAATGATGCCCGACGGACGGAGATCCCAAAGCTAATTGGAGTCACACTAATGGAATTGACAGTTGTCACCGACGACTAACTGCAGAGTTGACCGACGGAACAGAGAGTTCAGAAAATGACAAAATATTTAGCTGGCAAGAGCTAAAGATAGACTTAACTGGTTGTTTTCTTTGTTTTATTCGACCAGAGTTAAGTGATTGATTTGAAGAAGATTTGTATAGTTGGCAAGAAGATAACTACGAGATAAATCAGGAGTTATGCTTTAAATCAAATTGGCTGGATTGTTTTTCACGCCAAGAATCAAGAATCAAGAATTAATGAATATCATGTCTATATAAGAGACAAGCTTAATTCATTTCTGTATGCATGGGATTAAGGGGAGTGAATAGAAAGAGGATGCTGAAGAGAAATTGATGAAAAATAACTTTATATAGTCCTGATCAATCAATTTGAAGGAGAGCTAAAGAATTCTGCAGACACTAATGAATAGTGAAGCACAACATCATGGAGCAGAAAGTGTGGAACACAAAAAATTGAATTGATACATTGATCAGAGCGGTAATGTACTTAAATAGATCTGAAAATCTACAATTCAAAGTTGCGTTAGAAACAGGTCATTATGTTTCAGTTTAACCATTGAAGCATCAAGTCTCTTAACCTAGCAGGACTTAACAGTCTTTTATATATTGAGGTACATCCCAAGGAGTGCCAAAAAGGTTGATTCATGAAAGTAGCATTGGACTTGCCCAATACCTATTGACAATCTACGAAGGAGGCTGATCCAAGGATGGTAGCAATAGATGCCTGATACTAAGTGACAACCTCTATGTACAAAATCCTCTAACAAGGTCACACTTAATAGTGTGTTTGTAACCTTTAACAGGGTTGGCTCCTAACAGGGCTCACTTCAGAAGAGTGAAAATTTAGGGTACCGGTCCCAGTGGGTTTTCCCTTAACAAGGTTTCCACATTAAAATCAATGTGTTATGTGTGTATGGTTTATTACTTTACTATTTTACATTTCACATATGCATTTTTGGATGGATTGGTATACTCTACCTATTTACTGAGTTTCAGTAAATAGTTTTACTGATTATCGGTAATCAAGGAGAATAAGGATAGACAAGGAAAATTGACAGACAGTTAATCGTAATAAGTATTTCATGGCATGCATCTTGTAGGGATTTAATAATCTGAGGTTTATTTTATTGGTGGTAAATAGTTGAAGGATAAATTTTGAGGCCATTGATTCACCCCCACTCTCAGTTATTACTAACACTTCTTGTTCAGGATTTTGATAAATTATAATGCTTGTGCTTGGCTAGAGAAACACACTCTGATAGGTTATTTTGAGGGAAGAACCCCTCCTTAAAGAATGCTCAAAGACTCTATTTCCAAAGCTTGGACTCCTGTTTGAATTCGGTTGGACGAAATTCAAAACCTTACCAAAGGGTTTTTTTGCTTTGGTTCTCCAACTCTGCCCATGTCGAAGCTATCTTCGCTCGTGGGTTGTGGATTGTTAGGTCTTCCCTTTTGGTTTTTCAATGACGGTCTCAAGACTTTACCATCTTAGATGACAAGAATCTTAGGGTGCATGTGTGGGTTGAGTTCCCTTGCCTTCCCTTGCATTGCTAGCCTTTTATTCAGACCATTGTGTAGAAGCTTGGTAAAGTGGTCTATCTTGAATACTACTATTTTTTAATGCTCACCCTCAAAAAAAGGTTTGTTTTAAAGTTGATCTCTCTCAGAATCTTAAATAAACCCTTGAGATTCAAGTGGGTGGTAATAAATTCACTCAGATGGTGCTTTATTTGAATTTTCCAAATACCTGCTATCGATGCGAGTCGGCGGAGGATAAGATTAAGGATTTCTCCTTAGCAGTTCCTAGAATCAAGCCTCCACCTAAGGATTCAGGATCTTGTCCTCAAGAGGTTCCAATAAGGAGGAGAAGAAGGATGAATGGACCATTGTGGGTTGCAAGGGTAACACACCGACTTCAAATTCACAGGATGGTTTTGGTGCCTCTAGAGGTTCTAGCACCTCTCTATCTGTTGGGCTTCCAGAAAAGGCTTCACTTCCTTCATTTGTTTCAACCCATGATCAGTAGGGGATTAATGTAGCTACTAATTCCACCCAGCCACCTTTGGTTTACACCTGACAAGTGGCCTTAACCACTTCTTCTTCACCAAATTTGCGTCGCTCTCGCAACCTTGATGGCCATGCTGAGAGTGAAGAAGGAGAGTTTTCAGAATAGTGATCTCTCATCTCTGATGAGGCTCCTCATTCTGAGTTTTTTCTTAACATTTTATCATCTCTAGGGGATGAGGATGAAATTCATGAGGTTTTCTCATGAATTACATCTCATGGAATGTGTGAGGTCTCAAAGACCTGCCTAGAAAGTACTATATGAGAGATGTTCATCAATGGGTTTCTGGCCTGGACATCTTGTGTCTCCGGGAAGGGAAAATTGTTAGTTTTATTCTTTAGGTTGCTTGTTGTGTTATTTTTCCTGACAACCTTATTCTTTCTTCTCAACATGAAGCTATTTGAGGTGGACTTACTACTCTGATTTCCCCTCGTTGGCATCCTTTTCTTGTTAAACACAGTTTTGACCCCATGCAAAGAGTTGTATGGGTTGTTTCACCTATTGAGAATCATTCTTTTGGGATAGTTAATGTGCATTATCCTAATGATCTTGTTTAAAGATAACAATTATGGAGATGGCTTGTTGATTCTCTACCACTTACAACCTGAATCATATGTGGGGACTTCAATATGGTTGAGGTGGCTTATGACAAAGATGGGATTTTTCCTTTTTTCTAGATAGCTAGAGAAAGGGAAGCCTAGTTTTACATACGAAATAAATTGGGTCTTTTTTATCCCAATACTGGTCGCCGCCATTCTCATGATACTTGGCATACTTGGTCTTATTTTAGAGCTGGCCCTAAAAGGATTTTTAAAAGGCTTTATCATGTCATGATTTGGAAGCAATTTTTTTCAATTTTTCTAACAAAAATAAATTACCTATCACTCCGCTTATTGACGTGAGTTTGTCAAATCATTTTCCCATTGTCTTTGGCATTGAATGGCAGACAACTAAGGCACAACTTCCCATGAAACAATTTTACCTTACCATATCTTTGCTGAGTCACAAGCCTACTCTAGCCCACATTCACCAAATGTGGAATTTAGAACCAAGGCTAGACCAACTTATTGGCTGGATTATGTGGTGGAATGATGTCATTACCTGCACTATAAAATTTCCCCATATTGATGGCAGGAAACTTGCTCAATATGGCCAGAGGTCTTATGAGGCTACCAATAAAGAGATCCGTACAACCTTTGAAGCTCTGATTGTTGATCCTTTCTACATGGATCTGCAAATCTAACTTCCCTAGATTCAGCACCAGAAACAAATTGCAGACAATTATTCTGCCAGAGGTGCGCAGATCAAGGATAGGCTTCAGTGGTTTGAGATAGAGCCTCAATTTTTTTTTTCTTGGCTCTTAAATCTCGCCATATTGCCACTAGGATAAAAAAATTGAAAGAAGGTCATAATCTACTTACATAACTCCTTGATATTCTGGAAGCTTTTGTCTGACACTATGAGCAAATGTTCAATTCATATAAAAATTATTTGGTGAGAGACCAAGCACTTGTAGACTGTTTGGTTGTTGTTCCTCACCATCTTTCAACCAAGCAACAATATTTTTGTGATCAGCTTCTAATGATTGTTGATCTTAAAGAAGTTGTCTATTCTATAGTGGATGATAAGGCCCCTAGGGGTGATGACTTCCCTTGCAATCTCTATAAGGCTCTCTAGGATGAGATCGGCCAAGAGCTTCACATAGTGGATTTGGAAGCCTTTCACTCCCACTCCTTAGGGGATATTACAAATAAGAGAAACATAAATTTCATACCTAAGGTAGGAGACCTAGAGGATATTTTCAACTGGAACTTAATGTCTCTTACAAGATCATAGCCAAAAACCTTGCTTTAAAAATTTGTCACATCCTACCTTTGATTGTTCGACGAGAAAAAACTGGCTTCATCAAGTCCAAGTTTATGCTTGGTAACATTATTTCTATCTGCAAAGGCATGGAATGGGCCCAAAGGTTGAACCAAAAATCCCTCTTCCTCAAAATTTATTTTTCTATAGCCTATGACCGGATTGAGTGGCCTTTTATTTTGGCTATGCTTCAACCTGAGGGTTTCGGCCACAGATTCATACAATCTATTCACATGTTGTTTGGAGATTCCTCTTCTTGCATCACTATTAATGGTTGACAGTTTGAAGCCTTTGGTCTCTTCAAATCCATTCACCAAGGTTTCCCTTTGTCTCCCTCCCTATATGTTCTTATAGTTGAAGGGTTCGGTTATTTTCTTTCCAATGCCACTTCCACTAGCCTCATTAAAAGAATTTTTGTGCCTGAGTCACCTCCTCAACTTGTCAATGGTCATTTTACTAATGATTCATTCCTCACTCTTATTAAGGATGAATCTATTGTGAAGGCGTATCTCCAATGCTTCGATACCTTCTAGGCTCTAGTTTTCCCATTCAATGACACAAGATATAACGTTAGAGACAATCTATTCTTCCAACACCTCCCTAGATGGCCCAATTTGGCTGGAAATGGATTCAACATGGAGAGGTTTTAAGATTCTTGGGCTTTCCCTTTTCTTTTCAGGCTTCACCTATGGATCTATGCAATGATGTTTTGGTGAGAATTGAAAATAATCTTGACTACTAGATTACCAAGCCTTTATCCTTGGTTGGTAAGTTGTAGATTTGTTCTAAAGTGCTAGTTTCTACCCACGTGTACTACTCTTCTTTTTGGGTGCCCTCTAAAGCTTCTTATATGAAGTTGGAAAAGATGCTATGCAACTTTTTGTGGGCCTTTGGAGACAACTCTCATAGTGTCCACATAGTTGCATGGGAATATTATTGCCTTCCCAAAGATTTTGGTGGTCCTGGCCTCCTTTCCACCAAGAAAAAGGTATTGCTTTATGTGCCAAATGGGTGATCAAAGCCTTGTTTGGGGATAAAAGTTTGAAGATCTTGGTGCGGCATTGCATTTATTCCAGATTTTTGGTTCACAAACCATCCTGGAAGAGGATTGGCCTTCAAACACTTCTTTTTATGTCAGACCCAATTAAGATCTAAGTCACTTTTGTTGTCAAAATCATCTTGAGAGCCTAGGAAGAAGTTAAACCTTGGATGTCATTGAAAGGAAATGGTTTTCAAGATGGTCTCTCTTTTAACAGGCACAATATATGGTGGTGACCTCTTTTTCATCAGCAAGGGCTTCCGCTTACTAAGATTTAGGGTTTTCATGATCTTTATTTTCACAAACAGGGCATCAGAACTCCCAAGAATATTTTTCTAGAGAGACCACGAGTCTCCGCTCTTTGGATGATCTCCAAGTGTAGTTCAAGATTTCTCGTCAGATCGATAGACTTTTGACCTTTTGGTCTCGGTCATACCTCCTCATTTGTTGCATAAGCTTTACATTCATTCTATCAAGCCTTGGTAGATTTGAAGTGGTATCCTTGGACTCCTTTGACTAACTACAAACCTAGTATGGGTTATGCTTGGTTTGTGCCCCATCTGCCAATCGTTGACACTTTGAATCATAGATGGTATTTTTCTTCTTCCCAGAGGACTTGGCGGTTCCATTTTATTACTATTTTCTCTGCTATCACAGAGCCAAAATTTTCTCATTTTGCTTGGTGTGTCTTTTTTCAAGGTTTGCCTCTGGGTGCCAGGCTTTGACACTTGGGAGTCCCTGATCTTAGGCACCCTTTTTGTGGCCTCCCAAAGACTTTCATGTATATTTTTTAGTTTTGTGGTTGGGCTCAACAATACTGGAGCTGGATTCATGATTTCTTTGAGCCTTTTTGGCCATTTCCCTTTTCCTGGCATATGGTTTTGTTGGGTGATTCACCCAAAATGCCTTCCAAATTTATCCAATTTTGGCATGTTTTCAGGATGGAGATTCTTTTTTCTCTTTGGAAGGATATGAATTTTTTTCTTTTGACTAACATCATGTAATAATGTAATGATGTAGATACACGTGCAGGCTGATAAGTGGCTCCTAAAGTGGCCCACTTGCATGAGATTTTACAAAATTGGGAAAATGTCCATTGTATAGTTGCCAAAGTGCCTCCAGTCTCTCTTTCTACTGACCATACTCTACCCCATGGCCATAACCGTACTCATAGCTCTTCTTCTCACCGTTCTCAGAATCCTTTGTCTCAAGATCCCCACCACTCCTATAGTGGCAGAGCCAATTGGAGATGCTTCTTGGTTTCTCCTCCTCGCTAGAGTTTGGCTGGTGGTTGGTCTACTATTCCCTCTCCCTTTGTTGTTGGTATTATTTGGCCTCTGGTCAATGTCTCTGATAAATTCCCTCATCTAGCTCTTACGATATCTCCCAGGTAGGAAGAAGGAGAAATGGAAGAAAAATATAAAGAAGATGGCTAGTGTATTCTAGACCTTCTTCTAGGCCCCAATATGTGGGGAAACCCTGAAGATAAGGATCCTCCTCCCTCGGCTGCGACTGCTCTTATTGCTTGAGGGATTTTATTATGTTTTTTTTATGAATAATTGTTGTGTCCGACTATTTTCTGAGTGACTCTTGCAGGGTGATCTTGTATCCCTTGGCCCCTTTTTGTGAATAGTGTACTTTATGATTTATATTAATGGAAAGTCCTCTATTCATCAAAAAATATTTTGCTATTGATTATTGTATTAATTCTCTTAGATGAGAGAAATATTCTAGATTTGTGATTTTAAAAGTAAATTTCTTTGCGTACTAGAACATCACACCAAATTTACAAAACCTATATTTAGTTAGGAAATTAAATTGACTATGGGTATCTGCAAGATCATGGGGGGCCAAAAAGTGGCAATGTGAAAAAATCCACTTTTCACTCATCCAAAAGTGCATGAAAAAGTTTGTTGACTTTTTAGTAGGCCTGGGTGTCACTACACCTGGGAAAACCTGACACCAAAGCACAAGCCTAATCGGGTACATGATATTTTTAGGTGCGTGAAAATATTGGGTACCCAAAAAAATTGGGTACCCGAAACCTGTGGCATAAATCAAAACCTGCGAGCCGCTTTCCTCATTTCTCTCATCATTTTAGGTTTGGAAAACGGCTAGAAATATCCTATACATGATTTTTTTGGGTACCTAATTGCTCCAACAACAAATTTGACTCCACAGTTTATCTGGTAAGTAAATTCTTGCTATATCTGGATTAATTTTTTTCATTTTCATGTTAAATGTAGGTTTTTTGGTAAAAATGGGGTTTTGTATTGATTTTTTTAATAATATATGAAATCAAGTTGAAATTTATATTTGTATATTATTTAATCAGGCATGGCTAACAACAATGAAGATAATAACCCTCCCCCACCAAATAATGATCCCCAAAACAATCTAGAACTGCTTCAAAACCCTCAATCTTTAGAGGATTTGATACAACAGAATTTGAACACTGTACGAGGCTTCAAAAACATGTATAAGAATATACCTACGTTAGCTCCTATGCTTGCCACCCTTAATAACATTGTTGAAAACATTGACACCCTTACACAGCAACATAATGCTGCTCTTCATTGGCATGATGATATGTACACCCAATTTGATGACGGGCTTGACCATGATGAGATTGCTACCCTTAATATAAGTAAGGGAGATATAGCCTCCATTTTTATTAATCCTAAAACCAGATTATAAGTTAACCCCAAAAAGACAAAATTATCAATAAAATGGTGCACAAATGAAGCAATTCACACACACTTTTGGGATCTCTGGTGGATGGTTTTTGATAAACCACCCCATAGCAATTTGGAGCTCCCTTTCTATTTCATAAAAAAATTGTATGCTGAGTTTTTGCTTGGTCACAATGTTAATTATTGGAGCATGAGGCCCAACATG
>MU224735.1:16319-36464 GCA_018584345.1 Thuja plicata | reverse complement strand
GGAAGTTCCTATGACCCCTTTTGACACATTGGACACTCAAGTGTTTCTCAAGGGGTTATAAGATCCCTTAGAACACACTTGAGAGTTCTAATGTGTCGAAAGGGGTCATGGGGACTTCCTAGGGGTCCTAACATGTGATAAGGTGTACTAGGACTCCTTAGGTCCCTCTATGACCCCTGAGAACACATTGAAACACTCAATTGTGTCCTCAGAGGTCATAGAGGGACCTAAGGGGTCCTAGTACACCTTCTTATGTGTTAGGACCCCTAGGAAGTCCCTATGACCCCTTTCATCACATTTCAACACTAAAGTGTGTCTCAAGGGGTCGTACGACCCCTTGGAACACAATTGAGTTTAGAAATGTGTTGACGGGGGCTACAAAGAGACCTAAGGGGTCCTAGTATACTTTCTCAAGTGTTAGGACCCCTAGGAACCCTCTATGACCCCTTATACCGGTGTAATTAACCTATTTATCAATATGTCCTATTTAATATATATATTATATATAATATATACTCGATTTTATTATATATACAACAATATTTTATATATAATATATAATACATATCATATATATATATATATTAATATAAAATATATTTTACATACAATTTAAATATGAAGATATCATGTGATATATTGTTAAATACATAGTAATATATATAATACATATAAAATAATATATAATATATGATTTATAATGTAACATTTAATATTAATATATATTATATAATATTTAATATATAATCTAATATATAGTTTAATATATATAATCTATAGTATTTATAATATATAATATATAATCTAATCTAATATATAATATATAATCTAATATTATATATCTAATATATAATATCAAAAAATGAGAGGGAGAAAGGGGTTGAAAACAAATTTAGAGGGAGAAAGGGGAGGGAAGCTTCAAAATTCAAAATTCTATGGATTTTTGGGTACCCAAAAAAATCAGGTACCCGATTAGGCTCGGTATTTCTTTGTGCACCAAACCTACCTGGTCAACTCTTCAAATGTCCCAAAAATGTGTTTTTCCCCTGTTTCTCTGAGTTTCAGAATTCGACCATGTAGCTGACGACTTTTTCTTCACCCAAAATTGAAGAAACGAAAAGGGTATTTTAAGGAGATTCTCAGCTTTCTATCGATATAATTGCTGTCAAATTTTGAATTTGGTAAGTAATTATTGGTTATTTTCTAATTGAGTTACCTCTAAAGTAGTCATTTACATACTGATTGAAAAATGGCTATAACGTTCAGACGGTATAACATTTTTGAAATCCAAAAAATGTGTCACATTCTATGCTTCACCTACTATAAGGGAGATTTTTGTTTTTTTGAATTTGGTAAAGTTTTTAATGAGTTAAGGTGGTCAAACATGGGAGTTTTTTTATTCTGAAAATGTTGTAGCAGAAAATTCATAATTAATTATTTTTTTGGAATAAAATTACAAAAAAATATGTGACATCCGAGCATGAGTCTATTATGTATATCTAAAATCTTATAAAAAAATATTATCATTTGATCATGATTAAGGTGGTCAGACATACACCTATTTCTTATTTTGTTCTTGAAATTTTTGTAATACTGCATTGAAATCTATACTTTTCACCAATTATATTAATCTTTTTTCAGAAAAGGCCTAGTATTTTAGAAACTACATTAAATTTCCTAAATATTCTATTCTTACAACTTTTTAGTATTAGGTTGATAGCTAGTACAAATTTTCATGTCAAATTGACTAACCCTGATTTGCTGATTTTTCATTGCCACTTAAGGGCATAGTTTGGCCCCTCATGATCTTGCACATACCCCTATATTAAATTTTTTGAAATTTGGGATTTAAAATAGGCAAGGGTCATGTTTGGGACAACAAGGTGACTATAATGATGCCTGTGGATGGGCAAATGATCATATTTAGATGATTAAAAATTCTATTAGGATGACATAGTAATGTTGGTATATAAAAGGCCAAGATGACAACATTGCATCTATTACAGTTTGTGCATAAGTAAATTCTAGAGGAATTAGTCCAACTTTAACATTGCACCATTTAAGTTTGGGAGATTCTAGTAGAAAATGGTGTATATATTTTGTTGACAATATGTGTTGTCATTGATGTCAACTTGATGTTTGACAATATGTGTTGTCATTAAGAATTTGAATACAATATGTGTTAGGGTTAGTGATGAATCAAGTGATGCAGGTCTAGTATATTTATGGGCAATTGTGCCTCTAAAATATATGATACCTTGAGATCAACAATAAATATATTCCAAAAGTTTACTAGAGACATTCGTGAAAGAATTGTTAGAAACACTGAGAGGTGGGGGGGGGTGAATCAGTGTTTGTCTATTTATTATATTTCAGCAAATGTAAACATAAACTAAATATAAATTAATTGAAGATTAATACAAGAACACATAACACATGATGTGATTACTGGGAAACCTTGATCATAGGAAAACCCCGGTGGGAATTAGTACTCACAAATATTGCACTAGTATAATGAACATGTTAAAGTTCCTTTGCCTTGTTAGGAGCAGTCTTTACAATGCAAGTAAAATGACCTGGTTAAGGGTCTGACCTTGTTAGGAGTCTTTTAAAAATAACCATGTTAGGGGTGAGGACTCACTGTCCAAGAAGCTTACTGCTCAATAGGATGAAGGCTACAACCTCCTTGATAATAGACATACACTATATCCAAAAGTGAACTGTTGTATGTGTCACACTTGTCTGATCAGTTCCAGTTATGTGTTGATGCTCTTATACTCTTCAAGATCTTTATCTCATTCTTATATCTTATACTATTCTTTTATATCTCTGCTCTGCATATCTCTTCAACACTTCTAATATACCTTTCCATTACATATATATATGTTCATGCCTGAATAGACGCGACCCAAAACAAGACTATAGTTGGCCCAAAAACACAATACACAACACTTCCAAACACATTGGATTAAGCATGTTTACAATATTTATTAAGACGTGATAAAAAAAATACTATAATAGGCGCTTGGCCTTTACACAATAAAATATTATACTCTGATCCAAAAATTGAAGTCGGCTTCATACTCTATTTTCTGAACTACTAGTATCATTGTTCTTGCTATAACTTATCTGTACTGACATAGCTGACCATGCGTGTCTAGGGAAAGCACACAAACATATCATAGAACTTAATTCTGAACACACATATCCTGATGTGACTGTACACACGTGCGCTGGTGCTCTGATTGACTGCAAATCATTGTTTTGTTCTGTCTTCTATACTTAGTCAATTTTCACATCATAGTTTTCTGTCAAAATTTCATATGACTTTGTTGCCATAATGACAACACAAAATAAGTCATATTATCCCTGAGAGTCAACTTGTCAACAATCTCCCCCTTTGTCATTAATGGCAATAAAGGAATGCGGCCAAGTTACTCAAAATTGAGTAACACAAAAAATTGTATATCATTATACCTTTTAACATATATACTACTCCCCATATATACACATATTCCTTATATACATTAATCCCCCTTTGAAATTAATGACAAAGGTGTCCAAAATTGTAAGTCCTTGAGTACTTACTCTGAGTATACATCTCGATAAGCTATCTGCAAATTCTTGATCTCTTGCTGCCAGAATGCCTTTAGTGCATCAACTGTTTGAAGATGGGCATATAAATCATATGTAAGATTTTCCATTTTGGTCAAATCCATGTAGGGACCTTGATCATATATAGAAATTATTGTATCTATCCGTTTGATGTTCTCATTCAAGACTGCTAGAGAGGGCGCCAGTGCATTTCTCAGTTGAGTCTACCTGATTCTTATCTTGTTGATCTCAGACTTTGCCTTTTCAATCTTGTCCAACTGACCTTGATAGATATTGTTGTATACATTAATATCTTGCGAGGATGTTTCAATTGATTTTCTAACACTTTCAACCAAGATTTCAGCTTCCTCAATCTTTTTGATGTGCTCTAAGGTGAATTTCACTCTGTCCATGCAGTTTTCTATTACATTTCTACCTTTAGCTACTACTTCTTTAAAGATTGCTTGACCAATCTTTAGTAAGTTTAGATCTAGGGAGAAATTCTTTCTCAATTCACCTAATCTTCCCTTCTTGTACTCATCTTCTGCAATTTTAGTAGCAGAGTCTACTAAACTTGTGAAATGTGATTTGAAACTTGTCAAGATGTTGTCAACATCATCAACAGACTGAATCTTAGCCATTTTCTTGTCTGCTGGCACTAGGTCATTTAGAATGTTCACTCTTTCCAGAAAGAGAGGATTTCTCATGACTTGTTTCTCTTTTTCTTTCTCCATGTCTAACACACTGATTTTAATCAAATCTTCTTCTTCCCAAGAATTTAACATTGTTGCTTTAGGGGTCAAGCTTGAAAACAATGATGGTTTGATGGGTGGAGTCAATATGAAATTTTGACTAGCATCCATATTTTCAGTTTTCACAGGAATCTCCATAACAGGTGGCTCATTAGATTGATTGTCTTCCTCTTTATTTGAATCTCTAGAGGGAACTTCATCTTGTTGTAAGGATGTGTTATCAGTGCATACCTGCTCTGTCTCTTCAGTGTTGAAAAATGATTTTTCAACTTTTTCCATGTCATTGTTAGAAGCGGTCATGAATATCTTAACATCATCAATCACAATAGTGTCTTCTGAATCTTTGACTATATTAGAAGCTATTGAAATAGTGGGCACTGAAACCTGTGGACCTGTCTTAGGTGCATTTTGAATCACTGGTTCTGTAACCTGTTTGGGAGGAATTGGAGTTACCTTTGCTGTAGGCTCCGTTGATAGATACATATGTCTATCTAGAAATACCCGCTCAAATTCTTTTTGAGTCTCTTCTCCAACTAGATCATACTCTTTATTCATGATATGAAGTGTTCTAGTTTTGGTTCTGAGATGAGGTTTTACTAAATCCAACAGTATAGCTTTCTCATCATGCGAGAAAATAGGGAGAAGACTATCTAATGTTTCTTCTCTTATCTTCTTCAATTTCTTTCCTCTTTAATAGGTCCAGTATGTTCCATACTTTGTCTGGTATGACTGTTTTAAGTTCCAATACTATATTTTTGAACTTAATCATGGGAGAGATGATCATAGAATGAATTTTTATTTTTTCTATCTCTTGGTATATGTGATAGACATTCTTGATAGATTCTAGTCTTCCTTCATTAACAATTCTGTTCTTTAGGAATGTTAGACTAGGTCTAAATCCTGTCTTAGGAGCGGCTTGAGTGTTCTTTACCTTGCTCCTTGTGGTCCTTGAGGATGGATGACTTGTAGGAACTTTCTTCTTCTTCTTAGGCATATCATCAGACTTTTCCATTTTCACTTATGTGGGAATTTTCTCAAGTTCTTTAGCAATCTTAGCTTCCCTAGCTTTGTCTAGGTCTTCTTGTGTAACCCCATGAACTTTTAGGATATTTGAGGTAATCCTTGATCTACCTTCCTTTTTTTGTTAGCACTATATAAGATAGAATCAACTTGATTTGTCTTTTCTCTTTATGTTCCCCATCTTGGTTCATTTGGACCTTTGGGCGTAGATAGGAGAACTTGTACATAACCCTCCAAAACATGTTCTTCAACTTCATATCCGAGAGGGTGAATCCATTTTGTTCTAGGCTTAACTGCCTCCATGTAAGCATAGTCAGTTTCCACCATGAAACGTATGGTGTCTTTGTATTTCTAAACTATCTTCTCAGGTATCTTGAACCTCTTCTACATTTTAATCCTGAAAGTTTTGATATCCATGTCCATAGAATCCTTCACGCTACTCTTAGATGTAGCCTTGAGTGATATCTGAGACATAGTAGGTTTACTCCTATCTAGGTAAATATTGGTAACTTTACCTACTATGTTAAAGTAGAGATAGATGATCAATGATCCAAACCTAAATATCTTTCTCTTGTCATGCTTAATAGCTTTAATGTTGTCAATCAATTTAGCACGCAATATCTCACATAGATTATACTGAGTATTATCTTTCACCAGCTTTACTGTTACCAGGACAGTAGCCACGGATACACTATTTAGTCTACTTGCGTGCTAAAATTTGTAACATAGTATCATGGTGACCAGTTTTATGTCATCTTCCTTAATGGGATCAACTGTTATACCGCGCCTATCACTTCTAGATAAACATGCTTGTTCAACCTTCTTTTTCACATCTTTACCAATTGGAAGAACTGGTCCTATCTTAGGAAGTCTAGTCATGTCATGAATTAGGTCTGCAGTAATATGGATGGGAACTTCACCAATCTAGTAGAGATCATCATGTATTCTTCTCAACAAGATTTTCACCCATTCTGGCACGTAAAATTTGTGCGCATTAGAATACTCAAAGATAGGTTTATCAGTGAGATGCACATATTCATCCTTGAATGAATAGTCTAGTTTCATCATTGAAGCTATAGGAGTTGCTATGTTATTGTCCCCAACAATTTCCTTCTTACAGTATATGTAAGCGCGAATGTCTTCCACGTGTACGACTCCTAGCGGAGTCTTAGAAAATGCCCCTTCTACATCATCTAGAATAGACTTGAATGGATGCTTTTTAAAGACAAATCTCTTCCTTTCAGTAATGTCAAAGACTATAGGGGTTGCCATACTCACTTATTGATCAACTAAATAGGGTTCCACTGCAACTCAAAATGACATGATTGCTAGGGTTCCATTTCAACTTGCAATTGTTCACAAACTGAACAAATTGATACCTTTGAATGCTTTGATTCTTAGTGCTCCCGTTCCCTACAAATTTTATGATCTCAGATGTAAACAATGAGGATAAATGATCAATCCACTGATTTATATAAAATTTTTCTGCATTTAATGCTAGATGTCATACGTGCTTTCACTAAGACTTTCAAACTTTATTTAGAATACAATATAGACAATGCGTGAATGCATACTACTTTATGTTGTTATCACTAACATGAATTAAAAGGCGCATACTCGGAGGTGAGTATACTAGCCACGCAGGGGTTTAGAACTAGAATAGCTCCCCCTAAGACCAATAAGGTCAATTAAATAGAAGTAGAAGGTGCGTGCACTATAGATGCATCTACTACCTTTCTCTTCGTTACCCTTCTTTACTTCAACCCAAATGTTATCTGAATTAGTTTTGGCTTGTACAAACTTGACTTCTCCTGATTGTTCAAATAGTGACATTTTAGGATTCTCTTTTCTTTGTGCTCTTGACTTGCAAAACCTTGAGTTGTGTCTAGCTTTTCCACATGAGTGACAAATGATAGGAGGTTTTATGTTTTTGATTAGATAAGCAGCAAGAGGGTGCTGGCCTGTGGAACAAAGGACTAGTAGCACATTAATAGCACTAGTCTGAGAGCAGATGATCAACAGAAAAATATTGACCAACCTACCTCTATCAAAGATAAACCTAAAGAACATCTTGGGACAAGCCCCCACAAAAGCTGCAAGCTTTAACCAAAAACAAGAACAAAGGACCAGAGTGAGCCCTTTAAAATTGTCAGCAATCACCTGATCACAAGAAGAAAGAAAACTAAAAGAGAGGGACTCTTTCATCACCATAAAACCAAAGAAGCAAGCACAGGCCACAAATAGCCTGTCCATCTAACTCTGTCAAAAATGAAGGTCCAGAAACAACTGCTCCTCTAGCCAGGCAGAATGCTAACAAAGATATTCCAACCCACGGAAAACTCCTTGTCCACATCAATAGAAAAAGGGCCACCTCTATAGGAGTAGAGAGTAAAAATATCCAAGTAACAAGGCTGAAACTGAAACATTTCTTACCATTTGTACGGCCAGAAGAGGTAGCCCAGGAAAAATCCACCTCGATAGTAGTCTCCTCCACCTCCAAGTTCATGAACCCAATCTCCACCTCAATAGGAGACTCATCAATCACCATAGGAGATATCCACCACTCCTTCACAAGAGGAACACCCATCTTCACCAACTTGTTTATCCAGCAGCGAGCCACCCCAAAAGGCTGAGTTTCCATTGTAAAAGAAGCTTCCACCTCAATAGGAAGTAGAATGGAAGGTAGAAGGAGAGTAACCTTCAATAGCTGCAAAACCCTGGTCCATCTCCCAACGTGAGTAGTGGGAAGGCCCACAACTCTCAGAGCGCCACCAAAAGAGCCAACACCCAAGCTGGGCATTAGAGGAAAATGAGATCCTCTCCACACCAGAGCAGCAAGAGGTAGGACAAGCCTCAAGACACAATGCCATAGAGCATCAAAAAAGATCTCTACAAAAATGGAGAGGAGGAGAAAACCCCAGCTAGGAAAATAAATATTCCCCTGCACCAAGAGAGTCTGAACCCATATACCCAACAGGTCCAAAATCAGAAAGGAAGAACCAACATACAGAGAAACAGAGTCCAAAGTAGAATCTGCCCAGAGAATGTTTTGTGGTCAGCAGCCATAAAAAACTTCCCACCATCATCTTCGCTGTCTCCTTCCCCTCCCTCTCCATCCTCCCCTTCTCCATTTTCACTGCAAACCCTAGCTCCGCCTCCACACACGCCACTCCCGTTCCCGCTCATCGTTTATAGGAGGTTTGATGTTTTTATTCATCATGCTGCACTATTTGGCTATGTGTCCATTGTAATTACATATCTAACATGTAATGTTCTATAATTTTCTTTGAGGTTGATTTCTCTGATTATATTGAGTCACATTTCTTTGGTTCTGTTGTGACTGATTTCTTTGATTTGTTCTGCAATGTATATCCCTATGAACAAACTTATTACAGGAGTAATGATAACCATTTAAAGGTCTTACCTCTTTACAGTCTCTTTCCAAGTGTCCATGCTTGTTACAAGCATAACAAGTCATGTTAACTTGCTTGGGTTCATCTTTAGGTGGTTTAGTTTTAGCCTTTGCAATATTCTTAGTTTTCTTTGCTTCAGTGGATGTCTCTTGTGATTTCTTTCTTTCTTGTATTGAATTGATTTCAATTTGAGCTATACTGTATCCCATACCAGTGGTATCATCTTTTAGCTTCTGTGCATAAAGCTGTGATTGAATTAGATCAGAACTTGTGCGTAGTTTATCAATCTTGTCTTTTGCTCTTGATAATTCAGATTCAATCTTATTCTTGATGTTTTCCAACTCCAAGATTTTCATATTAGCTTGCATGAGATCTTCATCTAACTGTTTATTTTCTTTGGCCTTCTTTTCACTAGTTGTTAAGCTATATGTAAGTTGTTCATTAAGATCTTCAATTTTATATTTTAAAGACATGTTCTCTTCATTCAGCTTCTTGACCATTTTTCTCAAATCATTGGTAGAGTAGTCTTTACGATCTTTCCTTAATTTCTTGATAAGCATTTGCGAGTGTTGGTAAACAAATTGTTATTTTGAATGTAACTCTAAAATACCCAAAACTTGTTTAAGAAAAATCGAATACAATAGTTGGGAAATAGTTACTTGAAAACCTATTTTCCCTCTAAATTGGAAGGTACAGCTCCCTTGTATGAATAATATTCAATGAATTTTAATATTTCCTAATCTAACAGGGGTATGCTCTTAACCTAAGAACAAGAGAGGTAAACCAAGCTAAATCTAGAAAGAAAATAGCTTGGGCGAAGTAAATACAATTCTAAATCTAGCCAATTCTGAGACTTTATCAATCAGATTAATTTCCCAAAACTGGTAATGCATGGACAATTACTAAAAAATGCGGATACAAGACTGAAAGTTAACAATGCAATGATATGAATTAATCTATATCGTAAGAACATTCCCAAAACTTAGAGTAGCAATTGATTTCCCCCTTAGTTAGCCGTATCAAATCATAATATAGAATTTTGGTTCAAATACAGATTACAAATCTAACTCAAAAGAGAAGTTCAAATTCAACAGAAAGATAAATGAAATGTAATGGAACAGGTAAAGAAATGGCACTTAGATATAAACAATTGACTCAGCAACAATGATCTTCACACCAAAATTTAGCGGACCTTTGTATTGATTTTGGGAAAAATACATATAGAGTTCTAGATTGGACCATTATAAAAGGGGTAACTGAAACGGTTCAATTTCCCCAACCAGAAATGATAACCAAAGGTTTATCCATTAGAAAATTTAATAAAAATAGTACAAGGGGAGAATATGTTTATGATTCAGTTTCCTTCCCCTTATCTAATTTGGCCCTATAAGTGATCACAACAGTGATGACTTGGATGAGCTCTTCATGTCTATTGACGTGGACATTGGTGTAACGGATGAGCCATCTAGAGTGCTCTTTGGCTAGAGTCTTGATTGCTTTAGTACGGTCTTTTACATCCTCCATAGCCCTAAAGATGCATCCACTCAATTGCTGGAGTTCTAGCACCTTGTCTAAATGGGTCAAAGATAGCTCTGCTAACTTGTGCAGATAGTCTGTGAATGACTTCTACATGTTGGCCACTCCAACTATCGCTTTTCCTTCACCGCTGGTTTGTGATTCCACATGAAGTCCTAGGAGGAGTTTATAGTTTTTACCCTGCTCCTCTTGCACTTTAACATCTATTTGTTGTAGTCCAGTCTCGGCCTGAATAATCATCTTGATCTTGAACTCAAGACTTTTGAGCCATTCGATCAAGGTTTCATCACCTTTCTGTAGGATCTTAAATTTTAGGGCCTCCTTAGTATTCACCTTTACTTCCACATGTAACATGACTATGCATTCTTGGCATCTTACTCTTTCTGCAGTGAGAGTCTGTAAATTCTTTTCAATGTTGCTCTTCTCAGTTTCTAGTCTCAGAACAACATTACCCAACTGCTTAATGATCACTAGACCTTCTGACTCGAGCCTCTCAATCCACCTCTTACCAATCTACCCATAATGTCAATCCTCTTGTAACTTAGCCAGAATGGCTTGGTTCTCAATAGCACTGGGATGGAAGGAAGGTTGGGAGCTGGGGGCACTCGCAATAGGAGTTAGGAGCTGTCTGATGAAATTGGCCAGCTGAGCCACTTCCGCCTTAAGCTGAATTTTTGAAGTCTTGAGGTCTTCCAGCTCTTCCTCTATTATGAAATTGGTGGACTTCCACCAATCCACTTTAGTATTGTGTCGAGCCACGCCCATATCGAATGACTGCAACTAAAAGTCAGAAGCTGCCAAATCTTTGAGTCTGCCTTCTTTGGTGGGCTTGGCTACTTCCATGGTGAAGTGCCCTGCCTTAGGATCACGACCCAGGGTAGACATTGTCTTTACACTCTTCTGCTTGCTTGTAGTAGCCTTGGGATGAAAAGCCCATGATAGAGTGTCTTTGCTAGGAATTGCTTCCTCTACCCTCTTCCTTTTGCGCTCTAGAGTGTTTGCTATCCATGACTCTTCTCTAGTGACCTTGTTGGCGGAGACCAACTCTTCAATGAACAACTTCCTTATGAGTGGGGGAGTAGTTTTAGGGTAGTAAGCGAATGGATTCACTGAATTAGGTGAGGAGGAGATTAGTTTTACACTTTGAGAAACATCATGTTGCTCTCCACCTCTCTTATCCGATTCTATAGAGCTACTAGGGCTATCCTCTCCAACTTCAACTATAATAGGGGATACCCTCTTTGGAGTTTCTTGAGTCAAAGTACCGGCTGAAGTATCTACAATAATAACATTAATTGGCTGTTTGGACCCTGTAGCTTTAGAAAGCTCAGATATTGACTTAATTTGGTTCATCAGGATCGCTTCTTCTGTAACTCCGATATCTGGAAGGGGACCCTCTCCATAGGTATTCTCTAAAATAGAAGCTTTCTCAGGAGGCTTATCGCCTCCTCCCAATGGTTGAATTGATCCCTTTGCAATGGTAGGGATTGTTGCTGAGGAAGTGGTTGTGACACCAGTAGTTGTCTTCGCCAGAGTTCGCTGAGTGGGAGGCTTCCTCTCTGACCTCTTCCTTCAGCCTACAGTCCACTCAACCCATTGAGATATTCTTTTGTAAATACCCCCCATCAAATTCTGCAAGTCACTTATTGCCTAGTCCAGCATGGGTTCTGAGCTGATAGGGGTGGAATTTATTTTCTCCAAGTAGGTTTCATCGTATAGATGATTACCATCATCTTCTAGCCCTTCCACTGCAATGTTAACATTGAACTTTTTGATCTGTTCAATAGTTAACCAAGCATAGAATCTCTCTCTGCTCTCCAAGTCATCTTCGCAATTGGCCTAGTAGTCCTCAATATCAGGTACATGGTGAATGACCCAGCTCATCTGTAAGACATCTTTGGCATAATCAATCAGATCATACTGTGGCCTTAGAACATCATATGTTTCCAGAGAGAACTTCTTCAAGAATGTTTTAAGAACATTCTTCGCTTCTAATCGGGACACACAACTCTTACCGTTGAACGAACGACTTCCTGCGGCACACAAATGAAAAGACCTTTACATTAATGAACAAGTCCATTAAAAAGTAAAATGGCCTTATTTGAATTAATTACCTTGTTTTACATGCCATTAGAAAACATTCTTTTACTTTGGTAACCGTAATGGTAACTTTCTTGGAACGGCAGAAAATTACTTTTCTGCTTCTCCTTTGGGCAGAAAAATCCTCTTGGAGTGCTCTCTATCTGAAAATCCACCAAAGGAGAATTCAGGCCTATAGGTGTGCCAAAATGGTATACATTGATTCCATAGGCTTCCTTATATGTCAGATCTCTGATGAGATGGATTCTCTTTCAAAACTTCTTCACCTTGATAGTTTGGCAAAAAACGCATCTTGTGAGTTGAAACCCACTGGTAGGGGCAGAGGAGAAGCCATTTTCCACTTTTTTGCTTATGGCGAATCCCATGAAATCTTCTTCACTTGATCATTTCTTTTGTTTCCCACAGGTTCGATATGAGTGTTCGAAGCTTTCTTGTTCCTCATTTCCTCATTTTCCATCTTTATTTACCTCTGATATTCTTAAGTTTGTGAATTGCGGAAAATGCACCCCATATGTGATTTTCCACCATGGAGAAGCCAAAACTTGATTTCCCGCCAATGCTACAACTTGAAGATATGAGGCAAATTATTTCATCTGTATATGATTTTGAAGTTAAATATTTTTAAAACACAGCCTCTACCAGATTAGGGACTTAACCTACCTGATAAAATGTGATTTTCAGACCCAGAATCCCCCCGGCTTAGGAAAGAGAAGTCAAGTTAGGGAAATCTGATAAAGGCCTTCTATCCTAAGGGGATTTCTAGACTTAGACTCTAGACTTGCATGAAACTTCCATGACTATTACTACACATAAAGAAAGCATCCAATGCTTCTATTTCATCCCATACTCTGTTTCTGTAGTTCTTCAACCTGTGGTTCTTTACAGAGTACTAATTCTTGACTTGTTGTACAATTAGCTCAGCATCACCATGAGCTCTCATAATTTTCACACCTCTTTTGCAGCGGTAATCCCTAGCAGAAGGGATTCATATTTGGCGGTGTTGTTAGTGTTTCCAAACTCTAATTTGTAAGCCAACAGTTCACATACTCCGTCTGGTGATATCAAGACCACACCAACACCTGATCTAGACGACACACAACTACCGTCAAATTTAAGAGTCCATATCTATGGTGGTATTTCTTCAGAGGAAAATTGCTTTTCCTCTTTGGCAGTTTTCATCTCTTTCTCAGGTTCATCGGTGAACAACATATAATTTCCAAACTCCAATTCTTGATACAAGATTTGAGCTTTAGGGTCATCAGATTTCAACACTGCAAACTTAGCCTTTTCCTCAGGAACTAGTTTAATCTTTTTATTACCTACTAGAATTAAGGCTTGGGACCAATCCAAATTTATCTCCCCTCCAAGGTCTCTGCAAAAGCTCTTGCTTAACAACAAACCGTAGCTAGCGGGTATATCAACAATGAGGATAGTTAACAACATCTTCTTCTCGGGGTGTGCTGCTAAGGCCTCTTGTGCATCCTTAATCTGGCCGACTAGGGGTACCTGCTTGGAATCCATGGAGTAACACCTACCATGAGCTTTAGTGAGATCAATTCCCAAGGCTTTGGCCACAATAGATGGCATTACGTTGTCTGATGCTTCGGAGTCTATTCTGCAATTGCTCAACCTGCTGCCATTAATATATAAAGACACATAGAATGGGTCAGGCTTTTGGCCTAGGAAGGTGGCTAACATGGATGATTCCCTCTGTTCAACTGGGTCTACAAATAAGGACTCATTTTCTATGGTAGTCATGATGTTTTGATTTAACTCTTGGTTCCCTCTTTTACAATAATCTACCAGCTTTTTTAACTGAACATGATTAGACTTAAGATAGTCTATGGGGGAAATATGAATTATTGAATCTCTACAAAATTGAATAATGTGAAAAGAATTTTGTTCTTTACCTAGTTGAGGAATCCTCATACCTTGAGTGGGCTCCTTTGAATTGGAAGTAGATGCTTCATTGTTTTTAGGCAGTGACGAAGCATGGGTTTTATATTTTTCAATCTAAGTTAGGACCATATAAGAGGTCCCATCTATGGTGGCATATTATGTTGCTTCTTACTATGAATCAGATTCATACTCTAAATATAATTTTTGAGAGTCGTCGTGTGAATATGAATCTGGTTCAGCTCCAGATGCTCCAGCATTCCACTCATTGGTCTGATGCATTTTCCAAGCACGGGATACATCAGGACAACTTTCCCCATCATGATCTGTGGTTAAGTGGAAGGAACACATATTCCCTCTTTTAAGAGGGGCCTCTGTGGTGGAGTAGTTAACTGTAACATTTTTCCTTCTGCATTCCTCCCGTCATTATATCTTCTAGGCTTCTCCTAAAAGTTTCGCATGTAGGGATTATTAAATCTGGGAATTTGTCTCTTGAAGGCAGTGAATTCATTAGACAATTTTTGGAGCATTTCATTAGATGATGTAGTATTGCTACTGCTGGCTCTAGACTGTATCTCCCTTTTCCATTTCCCTGATGAAATCATGTGGTCCTCGAGTTCTATAGCAGTTCTCTGTGTGGCATCCAAATTTGCAAGGTTTATTCTCCTTAGATCATAATTGATGTCCGGTGGCATAGCACTTATGAATAAAGTTTTCAAATTTCCTTTCGTAGGCCTGTTAGCCGCTGGGATACGATTTACCAACTTATTAAATTTAGCTATAAAATCTCTCATGCAAATCGACGGTTCCTTTTTTATAGAATTCAATTGAGTCAACAGAACATGTTCATCTTCAGCAGTCTTAAACCTTCTTTTGAAAGCGGCTCTCATAGTAGCCCAATTGGTAATAGAAGAATTAGGTAAATGATGAAACCAATCAATAGCACCTTCGACGAGGGTGTCAATGAATAGTCTGATGGCCACATCTTCTCGAACCGCTAGAATGTTAACTGAAGCGAAGAATACGACAATATTCTTGTCCGTAGATACCTTCCCACCTCCAAAAAATTTGGGAAAATTCTTTCTAGAGCCTGTAGGGAGAGAGTTATATGCTGCTAGCTGTAGAGGCCCAACTGCAGCGGCCCAATGGAGTGCCATAGCTACTTGGGGTAAGTAGGGTGTTAGATTGATGACGGGAGGGGCAACTACTCCGTGCAATGTCAACACTTGGAAAGTGGTGGATAACTAGGTGGTTTGTTTAGGAGGTGAAGAAGGTTTTCTCTTGTTCCTTATGGTTCTATTTCCCTGATGAGGTACTTCTAGGAGAGCAAAGTTAATATCCGCAAGTCTCTCAAAGACTGGGTTTGTGCTACCTTCTTTCCTGGTACTTCTGAGAAATCTTTTAGGCTATAGATTTTCTCTTGACGCTGTGGCCTAACTTCACGCTCTGCCCTTCTTAGATTTCTTCTCTGTATGGCTGTCTCAAGTGCTTCTGCTCTAGCTTCTTCCAGTTCAAGCACTTGACTGGCATTTCTATAGTGTTTAGTGTTTCTCCTGTATCTCCAGATGAAAGTGTTTAATGAGGAAATGAGATCCTCTTCATCGTCTTGGAACCCAATATTAGGTTGGAGCATAGGGATTATATTTTCATGAGGAAGCACCATCTTTCCTCATTGTATTCTTTCTGGTAAAATGACTGTTCGTAGTCCCCAGCAAAGTCGCCAAAAATCGGTTGGTAAACAGATTGTTCTTTTGAATGTAACTCTAAAATACCCAAAACTTGTTTAAGAACAATTGAATACAACAGTTGGGAAATAGTTACTTGAAAACCTATTTTCCCTCTGAATTGGAAGGTAAAGCTCCCTTGTATGAATAATATTCAATGAATTTTAATATTTCCTAATCTAACAGGGGTATGCTCTTAACCTGAGAATAGGAGAGGTAAACCAAGCTAAATCTAGATAGAAAATAGCTTGGGCAAAGTAAATACAATTCTAAATCTAGCCAATTCTGAGACTTTATCAATCAGATTAATTTCCCAAAACTGGTAATGCATGGACAATTACTAAAAAATGCGGATACAAGGCTGAAAGTTAACAATGCAATGATATGAATTAAACTATATCGTAAGAACATTCCCAAAACTTAGAGTAGCAAATGATTTCCCCCTTAGTTAGCCGTATCAAATCATAATACAGAATTCCAGTTCAAATACAGATTACAAATCTAACTCAAAAAAGAAGTTCAAATTCAACAAGAAGATAAATGAAATGCAATGGAACAGTTAAAGAAATGGCATTCAGACATACACAATTGACTCAGCAACAATGATCTTCTTCACACCAAAATCTAGCCGACCTTTGTATTGATTTTGGGAAAAATACATATACAGTTCCTGATTGGGCCGTTAAAAAATGGGTAACTGAAATAGTTCAACTTCCCCAACCAGAAATGATAACCAAATGTTTAGCCGTTACAAAATTTAATAACAATAGCACAAGGGGAGGATATGTTTATGATTCAGTTTCCTTCCCCTTATCTAATTTGGCACTATAGGTGATCACAATAGTGATGACTTGGATGATCTCTTCATGTCTATTGACGTGGACATTGGTGTAATGAACAAGCCATCTGGAGTGCTCTTTGGCTAGAGTCTTGATTTCTTCAGTCCAGTCTTTCAGTTCCTCCATAGCCCTAAAGATGCATCCACTCAATTGCTGGACTTCTGGCACCTTGTCTAAATGGGTCAAAGACTACTCTGCTAACTTGTGCAGATAGTCTGGGAATGACTTCTGCATGTTGGCCACTCCAACTATCACTTTTCCTTCACCGCTGGTTTGCAATTCCACATGAAGTCCTAGGAGGAGTTTATAGTTTTTACCCTGCTCCTCTTGCACTTTAACATCTGTTTGTTGTAGTCCAGTCTCGGCCTGAATAATCATCTTGATCTTGAACTCCAGACTTTGGAGCCATTCGATCAAGGGTTCATCGCCTTTCTATAGGATCTTAACTTTTAGGGCCTCCTTAGTCTTCATATTTACTGCCACATGTAACATGACTATGCATTCTTGGCATCTTACTCTTTCTGCAGTGAGAGCCTGTAAATTCTTTTCAATGTTGCTCTTCTTAGTTTCTAGTCTTAGAACAACATTACCTAACTGCTCAATGATCACTAGACCTTCTGACTCAAGCCTCTCAATCCACCTCTTACCAATCTTCCCATAATGTCGATCCTCTTGTAACTTAGCCAGAATGGCTTGGTTCTCAGCAACACTGAGATCGAAGGAAGTTTGGGAGCTGGGCGCACTCGCAATCAGAGTTAGGAGCTGTCTGATGAAATTGGTCAGCTTAGCCACTTCTCCATTAAGATAAATTTTGGAAGTCTTGAGGTCTTCCATCTCTTCCTCTATTGCTACATTGGTGGACTTCCACCAATCCACTTTAGTATCGTGTCGAGCCACGCCCATATCGAGTGAATGCAACTAAAAGTTAGAAGCTGCCAGATCTTTGAGCCTACCTTATTTGGTGGGCTTGGCTACTTCCATGGTGAAGTCCCCTATCCCAGGATCACGACCTAGGGTAGACATTATATTTACACTCTTCTACTTTCTTGTAGTAGCCTTGGGCTAAAAAGACCATGATAGAGTGTCTTTGCTGGGAATTGCTTCCTCTACCCTCTTCCTTTTGCGCTCTAGAGTGTTTTCTATCCATGACTCTATGCTAGTGACCTTGTTGGCGGAGACCAACTCTTCAATGAACAACTTCCTTATGATTGGGGGAGTAGTTTTAGGGTGGGAAGCGAATGGATTTACTGAAGTAGGTGAGGAGGAGATTAGTTTTACACTTTGAGCAACATCCTATTGCTCTCCACCTCTCTTATCCGATTCTTTAGAGGTACTAGGGCTATCCTCTCCAACTTCAACTATAACAGGGGATACCCTCTTTGGAGTTTCTTGAGTCAAAGTCCCAGCTGAAGTATCTACAACAATAACATTAATTGGCTATTCAGACCCTGTAGCTTTAGAAATCTTAGATGTTGACTTAATTTGGTTCGTCGGGATTGCTTCTTCTGTAACTTAGATATCTGGAAGGGGACACTCTCCATAGGTCTTCTCTAAAAGAGAAGCTTTCTTAGGAGGCTCATCGCCTCCTCTCGATGGTTGAATTGATCCCTTTGCAATGGTAGAGATTTTTGCTGAGGAAGTGGTTGTGACACCAATAGTTGTCTTCGCCGAAGTTCACTGAGCGGGAGGCTTCCTCTCTGACCTCTTCCTTCGGCCTGCAGTCCACTCAACCCATTGAGCTATTCTTTTGTAAATACCCCCCATCAGAGTTTGCAAGTCACTTACTACCTGGTCCAGCATGGGTTCTAAGATGATAGGGGTGGACTTTATTTTCTCGAACTAGGTGTCATCGTACAAATGATTACCATCATCTTCTAGCCCTTCCACTGCAATGTTAACATTGAACTTTTTGATCTGTTCAATAGTTAACTGGGCATAGAATCTCTCTCTGCTCTCCAAGTCATCTTTTCAATTGGCCCAGTAGTCCTCATTATCAAGTACATGGTGAATGGCCCAGCTCATCTGTATGACATCTCTGCTGTAATTAACCGGGTCATAGTGCAGCCTTAGAACATCATATGTTGCCAGAGAGAACTTCTTCGAGAATGTTTTAAGAACATTCTTCACTTCTGATTGGGACGCACAACTGTAATCTCCGATGATCATTGAGAACTCGTAGCTTTTCTTCTTTGCCTCTGAACAGATCAAGTTCAATTTGAGTGCTTGCCTCGTTACTTTGAGCAACACGATCATGTCTGTAGGGTAATTGGGCAGCTTCAAAGGAAAGTCGTCAAAACCTGCAAGATGAAGATATGAGAAATCTCCAAACTAAATAAAATAGCATCCAAATTGGCTTATAAGAGCCATGGCTTCAAGAGAAAATCTCCTCTCCAGACAACCTTGTAGCTCCCTACACAATCTCATTGTAAAGGCATCATTAACCGTGAGATAATCAACATAACTATTTTGTAGTTGCAAAGAAGGGAAAAACTCATAGCTTTTCACATCGTCTAGGAATTCCTCTAATCTAGGAAGTCCAGGCTAGATTTGAATCATAGCTAAGATATATAAGAGGACAAAAGACATGTAAAATTCATTCTAGAACATGGCCCTATTTAGGGCATCTGAGAGATTCTCACTCACCATCAAGGCCCAGTCAATGAAATGGTGCTAAGAATAGATTATCTCGATCAAGAAGAAATGTTGTTCAATAAAATTAAAAGCTTCACTCTCACCTCTAATCCTGTGAAGTAATACCAGGATGTCCACAATCTCAGGTTTCAGATTTGCACCAAATAATATTTTGGGCAACTTGCCCTTGGCGCTCTTGGGTCCTTTAAACCATGACTTCATAATCTCTCTTTTCCAGACTGGTCTCTTCGCTGAATATTTAGAAACCCCCTGGCTATAATTTATCTCAGAGTATTCCGCCTACTCTGGGATGCAAAGAGAATTCTAGATAGATTCTCTATCAATGGAGAGGAGCACCATGTTTTCTGGTAGGAGAATTTTCCTGGTGTATGGGTTGTGTTGTTCCCTTTTCTTGCTGATATGAAAATACCCTCTGAGGGTTCACTCTATTTATCCTTGACACTGACTCAGCATAGAGTAGAATAATAGAAACAAGGTTTTGAAACCTTCTGTACTTTGAGCTCCACAAACTCGGGCGGGAATACCCTTAACAACTTTGAATAATGAAATCACTAAATTATTCAACCTTGCTTTTGGTGGAATTACAGGAAATGTTCACTGTAACTTTTACTGAAACAGA
>MU224735.1:1379-13924 GCA_018584345.1 Thuja plicata | reverse complement strand
TTATCTAGCACTCTTGTGAATTCATCTTTTCTGGTCATCTGAATCTGGGCGACTGAGTGATGCTTTTCTCCCTCCGGCTCGTCGCATACCCGCGAGCTGATCTCCTTTTTCTTCACAGACTGGGCGATTGAGTGATATTCATTTCTTATAACTCACATTCTGTCCAATCGTTCACTCGCTGTCCTTCTATTTCTGCTATCATCTAATGCGCGACTGAGCGATACATAGTTCTTTTCTCAATCGCGCAATCGTGAGCTATTTGTCTTTCTTTTCATCTGCTCGATGACTGAGCGATGACCTTCTCCTTTGGCTTGTCGCATACCCGCGAGCTCCAAACTTTCATTTCATTTTATATCGCGAGTGCGCGACATCATTCTTTCTCTGCTCGTCGCATGCTCGCGAGCTGACCTTTCATTACCTCAAAGCTTCAGCGACTGAGCGAGGTGTTTAAATGGGTTCTTAGTCGCTCGGTTGCGGACTATCATAGAACTTGATAAGTACTTGTGCGACTGGGTGATGCACATCTCATCTCCTTGTTTTATATCTTGGTCGCGCACTCGCTCTGCATAAAACAACATGAGTTAAACCTATGCGAGTATGCGACAACTACATGACATGACCTTGTCACGCTCTCGCGCAACTCAAAACATTGATATAAGTTTGATGCGACTGTGCGACCGCTTAAGTTTCAAAAATACTCGCTCGGTCGCGGAGCATAAAATATACAGCACAAATATCCAGCGACTGCGTGATAGACATGACCTTAGCTCATTGCTGACTCGCTAACCTTCGAGTTAACTTCAAAAATAGCTCGCGACTGTGCGATTAACCTCTACAAACATAAGACCCGCTCACTCGCAGACAGATGATTACTTAACTTGGGCTCATCGCGATTGCGCGATACATAATTTTATTACTCGTCGCCCACTCGCAGGCATACTGAAACTTGACTCAAACAGCTCACGACTACGCAATTAACCTTTTCATTAACAGCTCGTCGCCTACTCGCACAACTTAAAAGCCTTATAATAAAACCGATGCGACAAGGCGACCAAGGATGAAACATGACTTCAAAAAGTGGTTGACTCATTTTAAGCGGTAAAACACAAGACTTTGAAAACAAGAAAGCCCGAGAAAATGATAAGACCAAGGGATTCAAAATTTTTTTGATACAGTGCTAACAGGTTGTATCAGGCTATACATTCCCAGACCAAATCAGGAGCTTGAATGGCTACAGGAAAACCAGCGGCTTTGATTAACCCACTCTCCTTAAGCTTCTTACTGGTAGGGTGTATCTGTGCTGCTCTCAATCTATTTTGAAAGTTCTGTATGTCGAAGAACTTCAGTGAGGTATCTGAGATTTTGTGCCACTTGGAGGTAATTCCATTCATTCTGTCAAATCCCACAAATCTAGAAGCCATGTGCATATAATTCACCTTGGAGATTCAAATTTCTCTTTGGAAAATAGAGACAATGAGCAACTTGTCTTAGCTACTTCGAATTCAAACAATTTGATGAACAATGGTGGTTCCAGCTCGCAATCTTCAACTGATTTTATACTTTTTGAATTCTTACCATTTAATGGCTGACTTCCCATGCCACACAAATGAAAAGACCTTTACATTAATGAACAAGTCCATTACAAAGTAAAACGACCTTATTTGAATTAATTACCTTGCTTTACATGCCATTAGAATTTTTTTTTTTACTTTGATAACCATAACAGTAACTTTCTTGGAACGGCGGAAAATTACTTTTTCACTTCTCCTTTCGGCGGAAAAATCCTCTTGGAGTGCTCTCTATCTGAAAATCTGCCAAAGGAGAATTCTGGCCTATATGTGTGCTGAAACGATATAGATTTATTCCATAGGCTTCCTTATATGTCGGATGTCTTATGGGATAGATTCTCTTTCAAAACTTCTTCACCTTGATAGTTTGGTAGAAAACGCATCTCGTGAGTCAAAACCCGCCGGTAGGGGCAGTTGAGAAGCCATTTTCCTCTTTTTCACCTATGGCGAATCCCATGAAATCTTCTTCATTTGATCATTTATTTTGTTTCCCATAGGTGGAAAACGCACCCCATATGTGATTTTTTGCCATGGAGAAGCCAAAACTTGATTTCCTGCCAATGCTGCAACTTGAAGATATCAGGCAAAGTATTTCATCTGTATATGATTTTGAAGTTAAATATTTTTGAAACACAACCTTTACCAGATTAGGGACTTAACCTACCCAATAAAATGTGATTTTCAGACCCAGAATCCCCCCGTCTTAGGAAGGAGAAGTCAAGTTAGGGAAATCCGATAAAGGCCTTCTATCCTAAGGGGATTTCTAGACTTAGACTCCAGACTTGCATGAAACTTCCATGACTATTACTACACATAAAGAAAGCATCCAATGCTTCTATTTCATCCCATACTCTGTTTCTGTAGTTCTTCAACCTGTGGTTCTTTACAGAGTACTAATTCTTGACTTGTCATACAATTAGCTCAGCATCACCACGGGCTCTCAAAATTTTCACACCTCTTTCTTTTGTGGCAGTAATCCCTAACAAAAGGGCTTCATATTTGGTGTTGTTGTTACTATTTCCAAAATCTAATTTGTAAGCCAACGGTTCACATACTCCGTCTGGTGATATCAAGACCACACTTGCACCAGATCCAGATGATGCACAACTGTCGTCAAATTCAAGAGTCCATATCTGTGGTGGTATTTATTCAGAGGAAAATTTCTTTTCCTCTTTGGCGGTTTTCATCTCTTTCTCAGGTTCATCGGTGAACAACATATAATTGCCAAACTCCAATTCTTGATACAAGATTTGAGCTTTAGGGTCATCAGATTTCAACACTGTAAACTTAGCCTTTTCCTCGGGAACTAGTTTAATCTTTTTATTAACTACTAGAATTAAGTCTTGGGACCAATCTAGCTTTATCTCCCCTCCAAGGTCTCTACAAAAACCCCCTCTTAACAACAAACCGTAGCTAGCAGGTATATCAACAACGAGGATAGTTAACAACATCTTCTTCTTGGGGTGTGCTGCTAAGGCCGGTTGCACATCCTTAATCTGGCTGAATAGGGGTACCTTCTTGGAATCCATGGAGTAACACCTACCATGAGCTTTAGTGAGATTAAGTCCCAAGGCTTTTGCCACAATAGATGGCATTACGTTTTTCGATGCTTCGGAGTCTATTATGTAATCACTCAACCTGCTGCCGTTAATATATAAAGACACATGTAATGGGTCAGGATTTTGGCCTAGGAAGGTGGCTAACATAGATGATTACCTCTATTCAACTGGGTCTACAAATAAGGACTCATTTTCTATGGTAGTCATGATGTTTTGATTTAACTCTCGGTTCCCTCTTTTACAATAATCTACCAACTTTTGCGACTTAACAGGATTAGACTTAAGATAGTCTATGGGGGAAATCTGAATTCTGGAATCTCTACAGAATTGAATAATGTCAAAAGAATTTTGTTATTTACCTATTTGAGGAATCCTCATACCTTTATTGGGCTCCTTTGAATTGGAAGTAGATGCTTCATTATTTTTAGGTAGTGACGAACCATGGATTTTATCTTTCTAAATCCAAGTAAGGACCATATAAGAGGTCCCATCTACGGTGGCATAACATGTTTCTTCTTGCTTTGAATATGATTCATACTCTAAATATAAGTTTTCAGAGTCACCATGTGAATATGAATTTGGTTCAGCTCCAGGTGCTCCAGCATTCCACTCGTCGGTCTGATGCATTTGCCAAGCACGGGATACATCAGGACAACTTTCCCCATCATGATCTGTGGTTAAGTGGAAGGCACACATATTCCCTCTTTTAGGAGGGGCCTCTATAGCTAGCCTCTGTGGTGGAGTAGTTAACTGTAACATTTTTCCTTCTGCATTCCTCCTGTCGTTATATCTTTTAGGCTTCTCCTGAAAGTTTTGCTGGTAGGGATTATTGAATCTGGGAATTTTTCTCTTAAAGGCAATGAATTCATTAGAAAATGTTTGGATCATTTCATTAGATGATGTAGTATTGCTACTGCTGGCTCTAGACTATATCTCCCTTTTCCATTTCCCGGATGAAATCATGTGGTCCTTGAGTTCTATAGCAGTTCTCTGTGTGGCATCCAAATTTGCAAGGTTTATTCTCCTTAGATCATAATTGATGTCCGCTGGCATAGCACTTATGAATAAAGTTTTCAAATTTCCCGTTGCAGGCCTGTCAGCTGCTAGGATACGATTTACCAACTTATTAAATTTAGCTATAAAATCTCTCATGCTAATTGACGGTTCCTTTTTGATAGAAGTCAATTGAGTCAACAGAACATGTTCATCTTCAATAGTCTTAAACCTTCTTTCAAAAGCAGCTCTCATAGTAGCCCAATTGGTAATAGAAGAATCAGGTAAATGATGAAACCAATCAGCAGCACCTTCGACGAGGGTCTCAACGAATAGTCTGACTGCAGCATCTTCTTCTCCAACTGCTAGAATGTTAACTGAAGCAAATAATGTGGCAATATTCTCATCTGTAGATACCTTCCCATCTCCATAAAATTTGGGAAAATTCTTTCTAGAGCCTTTAGGGAGAGGGTTATATGCTGCTAGTTGCAGAGGCCCAACTGCAGTGGCCCAAGGGAGTGCCATAGCTACTTGGGGTAAGTAGGGTGTTAGATTGATGATGGGAGGGGAAACTACTTCGTGCAATGTCAACACTTGGAAAGTGGTGGATAACTGGGTGGTTTGTTTAGGAGGTGAAGAAGGTCTGCTCTGGCTCCTTATAGTTTTATTTCCCCGATGATTGTTCATAGTCCCCAGCAGAGTCACCAAAAATCTATTGCTAAACAGATTGTTCTTTTGAATGTAACTCTAAAATACCCAAAAGTTGTTTAAGAACAATCAAATACAATAGTTTGGAAATAGTTACTTGAAAACCTATTTTCCCTCTGAATTGGAAGGTACATCTCCCTTGTATGAATAATATTCAATGAATTTTAATATTTCCTAATCTAACAGGGGTATGCTCTTAACCTGAGAACAGGAGAGGTAAACCAAGCTAAATCTAGACAGAAAATAGCTTGGGCAAAGTAAATACAATTCAAAATCTAGCCAATTCTGAGACTTTATCAATCAGATTAATTTCCCAAAACTGGTAATGCATGGACAATTACTAAAAAATGCGGATACAAGAATGAAAGTTAACAATGCAATGATATGAATTAATCTATATCGTAAGAACATTCCCAAAACTTAGAGTAGAAACTGATTTCCCCCTTAGTTAGCCGTATCAAATCATAATACAGAATTCTGATTCAAATACAGATTACAAATCTAACTCAAAAGAGGAGTTTGAATTCAATAGAAAGATAAATGAAATGCAATGGAACAGTTAAAGAAATGGCATTCAGACATACACAATTGACTCAGCAACAATGATCTTCTTCACACCAAAATTTAGCCGACCTTTGTATTGATTTTGGGAAAAATACATATAGAGTCCCAGATTGGACCATTACAAAAGGGATAATCGAAATGGTTCAACTTCCCCAACCAGAAATGATAACCAAAGGTTTATCCATTATAAAATTTAATAAAAATAGCACAAGGGGAGAATATTTTTATGATTCAGTTTCCTTCCCGTTATCTAATTTGGCCCTATAGGTGATCACAATAGTGATGACTTGGATGAGATCTTCATGTGTGTTGACATGGACATTGGTGTAACGGATGAGCCATCTACAGTTCTCTTTGGCTAGAGTCTTGATTTCTTCAGTCCGGTCTTTAAGTTCCTCCATAGCCCTAAAGATGCATCCACTCAATTGTTGGAGTTCTGGCACCTTGTCTAAATGGGTCGAAGACTACTCTGCTAACTTGTGCAGATAATCTGTGAATGACTTCTACATGTTGGCCACTCCAACTATCACTTTTCCTTCACCGCTGGTTTTCCATTCCACATGAAGTCCTAGGAGGAGTTTATAGTTTTTACCCTGCTCCTCTTGCACTTTAACATCTGTTTGTTGTAGTCCAGTCTCGGCCTGAATAATCATCTCGATCTTGAACTCCAGACTTTGGAGCCATTCGATCAAGGGTTCATCACCTTTCTGTAGGATCTTAACTTTCAAGGCCTCCTTATTCTTCATCTTTACTGCCACATGTAACATGACTATGCATTCTTGGCATCTTACTCTTTCTATAGTGAGAGTCTGTAAATTCTTTTCAATGTTGCTCTTCTCAATTTCTAGTCTCAGAACAAGATTACCTAACTGCTCAATGATCACTAGACCTTCTGACTCAAGCCTCTCGATCCACCTCTTACCAATCTTCCCATAATGTCGATACTCTTGTAACTTAGCCAGAATGGATTGGTTTTCAGCAACACTGGGATCGAAGGAAGTTTGGGAGCTGGGGGCACTTGCAATAGGAGTTAGGAGCTATCTGATGAAATCGGTCAGCTGAGCCACTTTTGCCTTAAGCTGAATTTTGGAAGTCTTGAGGTCTTTCAGCTCTTCCTCTATTACTACATTGGTGGACTTCCACCAATCCACTTTAGTATCGTGTCGAGTCATGCCCATATCGAATGACAACAACTAAAAGTTAGAAGCCACCAGATCTTTGAGTCTACCTTCTTTGGTGGGCTTGGATACTTCCATGGTGAAGTGCCCTGTCTTAGGATCATGACCTAGGGTAGACAATGTCTTTACACTCTTCTTCTTGCTTGTAGTAGACTTGGGCTGAAAAGCCCATGATAGAGTGTCTTGGCTGGGAATTGCTTCCTCTACCCTCTTCATTTTGCACTCTAGAGTGTTTTCTATCCATGAATCTGTGCTAGTGACCTTGTTGGCGGAGACCAACTCTTCAATGAACAACTTCCTTATGAGTGGGGGAGTATTTTTAGGGTGGGAAGCAAACAGATTCACTGAAGTAGGTGAGGAGGAGATTAGTTTTACACTTTGAGCAACATCCTGTTTCTCTCCACCTCTCTTATCCAATTCTGTAGAGGTACTAGGGCTATCCTCTCCAACTTCAACTATAACAGGGGATACCCTCTTTGGAGTTTCTTGAGTCGAAGTCCTAGCCGAAGTATCTATTGCAATAACATTAATTGGCTATTTGGACCCTGTAGCTTTAGAAAGCTCAGATGTTGACTTAATTTGGTCTATCAGGATTGCTTCTTCTGTAACTTTGATATCTAGAAGGGAACCCTCTCCATAGGTCTTCTCTAAAAGAGAAGCTTTCTCAGGAGGCTCATTGCCTCCTCCCGATGGTTGAATTGATCCCTTTGCAATGGTAGAGATTGTTGCTGAGGAAGTGGTTGTGACACCAGTAGTTGTCTTCGCCAGAGTTCACTGAGCGGTAGGCTTCCTCTCTGACCTCTTCCTTCGGCCTGCAGTCCACTCAACCCATTGAGCTGTTCTTTTGTAAATACCCCCCATCAGAGTCTACAAGTCACTTACTTCCTTATCCAGCATGGGTTCTAAGCTGATAGGGGTGGAATTTATTTTCTCCAAGTAGGTTTCATCATATAGATGATTACCATCATCTTCTAGTCCTTCCACTGCAATGCTAACATTGAGCTTTTTGATCTATTCAATAGTTAACCGAGCATAGAATCTCTCTCTGCTCTCTAAGTCATCTTCACAATTTTCCCAATAGTCCTCAATATCAGGTACATGGTGAATGGCCTGGCTCATCTATAAGACATCTTTGGCGTAATCAACCGGGTCATACTATGGCCTTAGAACATCATATGTTTCCAAAGAGAACTTCGAGAATATTTTAAGAACATTCTTCTCTTCTGATCGGGACGCACAACTGTAAGCTCCGATGATCATCCGGAAATTGTATCCTTTCTTCTTTTCCTCTAAATATATCAGGTTCACTTGGAGTGCTAGCCTCATTACTTTGATCAACATGATCATGTCTGTAGGGTATCTAGGCTGCTTCAAAGGAAAGTTGTCAAAACCTGCAAGACGAAGATATGAGAAATCTCCAAACTGAATAAAATAGCATCCAAATTGGCTTATAAAAGCCATGTCTTTAGGAGAAAATATATTCTCTGGACAACCTTGTAGCTCCCTTCACAATTTCATTGTAAAGGCATCATTAACCGTGAGATAATCAACATAACTATTTTGTAGTTGCAAAGAAGGGAAAAACTCATAGCTTTTCACATCGTTTGGGAATTCCTCTAATCTAGGAAGTCCAGGCAAGATTTGAATCGTAGCTAAGATATATAAGAGGACAGAAGACATGTAAAATTCATTCTGGAACATGGCCGTATTTAGGGCATTCGAGAGATTCTCACTCACCATCAAAGCCCAGTCAATGAAATGGTGCTGAGAACAAATTATCTGGATCAAGAAGAAATGTTGTTCAATAAAATTAAAAGCTTCACTCTCACCTCTAATCCTGTGAAGTAATACTAAGATGTCCACGATCTTAGGTTTTAGATTTGTGCCAAATAATGTTTTGGGCAACTTGCCCTTGGCACTCTTGGGTTCTTTAAACCATGACTTCATAATCTCTCTTTTCCAGACTGGTCTCTTCCCTGAATATTCAGAAACCGCCCAGCTATAAGTCATCTCAGAGTATTCCACTTGCTCTGGGATGCAGAGAGAATTCTCGATAGATTATCTATCAATGGAGAGGAGCACCGTGTTGTCTGGTAGGATAATTTGCTTGGTGTCTGGGTTGTATTGGGCTATACATTCCTGGACCAACTCAGGAGCTTGAATGGCTACAGGAAAACTGGTAGCTTTGACTAACCCAGTCTCCTTAAGCTTCTCAGTGATAGGGTGTATTTTCTCCGCTCTCAGTCCATTCTAAAATTTCTATATGTAGAAGAACTTCAGTGAGCTATCTGATATTTTGTGCCACTCGGAGGTAATGTCATTCATTCCGTCAAATCCCACAAATCTAGAAGCCATGTGAGTATGATTCACCTTGGAGATTTGAATTTCTCTTTGGAAAACAGAGACAATGAGCAACTGGTCTTAGCTACTTCGAATTCAAACAATTTGATGAACAATGGTGGTTCCAGCTCACAATCTTCAACTGATTTTATACTTTTTGAATTCTTACTGTTTAACGGCCGACTTCCCTTGCCACACGAATGAAAAGACCTTTACATTAATGAACAAGTGTGTTACAAAGTAAAAAAACCTTATTTGAATTAATTACCTTGCTTTACATGCCATTAGAAAACATTCTTTTACTTTGGTAACCGTAACGGTAACTTTCTTGGAACAGCGGAAAATTACTTTTTTGCTTCTCCTTTGGGCGAAAAAATCTTCTTGGAGTGCTCTTTGTTTGAAAATCCGCCAAAGGAGAATTCAGGCCTATAGGGGTGCCGAAACGATATACATTGATTTCATAGGCTTCCTTATATGTTGGATCTCTTATGGGATGGATTCTCTTTCAAAAATTCTTCACCTTGATATTTTGGTGGAAAACACATCTCGTGAGTCGAAACCCACCGGTAGGGGTAGAGGAGAAGCCATTTTCCGCTTTTCCGCCTATGGCGAATCCCATGAAATATTCTTCATTTGATCATTTCTTTTGTTTCGCATAGGTTTGATATGAGTGTTTGAAGCTTTCTTGTTCCTAATTTTCTCATTTTCCATCTTTATTTACCTCTGATATTCTTAAGTTTGTCAATTGCGGAAAATGCACCCTATATGTGATTTTCCGCCATGGAGAAGCCAAAACTTGATTTCCCGCCAATGCTGCAAATTGAAGATATGAGGCAAATTATTTCATCTGTATATGATTTTGAAGTTAAAATCTTTTTAAAACATAGCCTTTACCAGATTAGGGACTTAACCTACCCGATAAAATGTGATTTTTAGACCCAAAATCCCCTCGGCCTAGGAAGGAGAAGTCAAGTTAGGGAAATCTGATAAAGGCCTTCCATCCTAAGGGGATTTCTAGACCTAGACTCTAGACTTGCATGAATCTTCCATGACTATTACTCTACATAAAACATCCATTTTTGACTTGAAGTATAAAGACCAAAATTGGGGCAACAGAGAGCCATCAACCTTTAGTTTTAGTTCTTAATTTTCTTTTTTTAGATTTGTCTAGATCTTCAAGGGCTGCTTCAAGATTATTTTTTAGATGTTTTTCTTCCACTAAATCCATGATATCCTCAAGTGGTTAAACTTTCTTTCAGAGGACTAGAGCTTTGATACCAATTGTTAGAAACACTGAGAGGGGGGGGGTGAATCAGTGTTTGTCTATCTATTATATTTTAGCAACTTTAAACATAAACCAAATATAAATCAATTGAAGCTTAATACAAGAACACATAACACATGATATGATTACAGGGAAACCTTGATCAGAGGAAAACCCCGGTGGGAATTAGTACCCACAAATATTGCACTAATATAATGAACCTGTTAAAGTTCCTTTGCCCTGTTAGGAGCAGTCTTTACAATGCAAGTACAATGACCTGGTTAAGGGTCTGACTCTGTTAGGAGTCTTTTACAAATAACCCTATTAGGGGTGAGGAATCACTGTCCAAGAAGCTTACTGCTCAATAGGATAAAGGCTACAACCTCCTTGATAATATATATACACTATATCCAAAAGTGAACTATTGTATGTGACACACTTGTCTGATTAGTTCCGATTAAGCGCTGATGCTCTTATACTCTTCAAGACCTTTATCTCATTCTGACATCTTATATTGTTCTTTTATATCTCTGCTCTGCATATCTCTTCAACATTTCTAATATACCTTTCCATTATATATATATATATATATATATATGTTCATGCCTGAATAGACGTGACCCAAAACAAGACTATAGTCAGCCCAAAAACACAATAGACAACGCTTCCAAACACATTGGCTTAAGTGTGTTGACAATAGTTATTAAAACATGATTAAAAACATACTATAATAGGTGCTTGGCCTTTACAAAATAAAATATTATACTCTGATCCAAAAACTGAAGTCGGCTTCATACTCTATTTTCTGAACTGCTAGTATCACTGTTCTTGCTATAACTTATCCGTACTGACATATCTGACCATGCGTGTCTAGGGAAAGACAAAAAACATATCATAGAACTTAAGTCTGAGCGCACATATCCTGATGTGATCGTACGCATGTGCGCTGGTGCTCTAATCAACTGCAAATCATTATTTTGTTCTGTCTTCTATACTTAGTCAATTTTCACTTCATAGTTTTCTGTCAAAACATCATATGACTTTGTTTCCATAATGACAACACAAAATAAGTCATAATATTCGTGAGAGTCAACTTTCCAACAAGAATATCAATCCATAAGCATGTCAAGTATATGGTAACACATTGTTACATATGCTTTATATTTTTGTTATGGGATATAGTTTCTCTAACTTTTGGCTACATGCTAAAGATGTCAATGAGTGATGTTGGAGTTTGGTTTCATACTTATACAGAATAAAAAATGTTCAAGTGTTGAATATACCATTTTCACAAGTATATGAGCTGGTAATTTGGTTTTAATTCTAGCACATTACACTTTCTAGTCATACATTTCTAGAGTTAAGATTGTTAGTGTATCAGATGTGAGTTGATAATTTGGTTTTCATTAGATACTACATTACACTTTCTAGTTATGCAATTATAGAGTTAATATTGGTAGTGTGATATATTTCTAAGTCCTAGATTTCATATCATAATAAATCCCTGTAGGGAAAGTTATAAAAATCTATTATCCAAATTATAATTTAATTATGAAACATGTCTCAGTTGTATCACTATAATGGTTCACATTAGATTCCATAGCTATTGGTACAGCTATGAGGATTTGGGAATACATTTGAGTTGGTATGATTATTCTATGATACGAGTTTCAAATTGTTTGGTGTTTGTAGTACAATTTTTTATTATGAAGTGTTATAATTTTTTGGATTTCCCTCGGTCTATTAGTTTAGTGGATTTACTCCCTTGTGCTAGCTCTTGGTGACTTATTACTTTAGGAGATTATTATCGATAGATTTTTGTTGGTTTGTACAAATTTCATTTTTGATTTCTCCTTAGTGGTATAAATGAAATTAGTTTAAAATTTTAATGGTTGGATTGAGTGGTGGAATGATGCCATCACCCACACAACATGTTTCCTACACATTTATGGTAGGAAACTTGCTAAGTTTCACCAATGTTCTTATGACGCTACCATCAAAGAGCTTCGTACGACCTTTAAAGCTTTGGCTCTGGATCCATTCAATGAAGACCTACAAATCAAGGTCTCTTGGTTCCACCATTAGAAGCAAGTTGAAAATAATTATTCAACTTGTGGTGCTTAGATCAAGGCCAGACTTCACTGGTTAAAAGTTTGAGATCAAGCCTCAAAAGAATTTTTTCTGGCTCTTAGATCTCGCTACTCCACTGTTGGCATCAAAAAAGTTAGGCAAGGTCAGTACTTGTGTTAGAATATGTAATCTTTCCTTGGTAAAATATATTATAAACCAAGGTAGTTTAGTTTATTTATTATGTAAGTAGGAGATTCCTATAGAATCCCTACATGAACGCATGTCCTCTTGTCCATGTGTG
>MU224734.1:1140600-1180633 GCA_018584345.1 Thuja plicata | reverse complement strand
GATATTAAATTGATTAAAAGAATTATGCCAAGCAGTAACAGGGTCGTTTGGACATAAATTGAGGGTATGATCACACTTAGGGCAAATAGGGTCTATAGTTGCGACAGACCAAATTCAGGTGGTTACAGATGGAAGGCGTGACAAAGAAAAAATTGCCAAAATTTATAGTGACATTCAGGAATTCAATCATGCAATGAAAAATTTCATTAAATTAAATAGCGATGGAGACCAAATTAATATAAGAGCCCTTCCTTGGTTATTTATGGAGCAACAAAGCAATGTTATAAAAGAACTCATGCGAAAAAATTGATTTCCCACAGGATTTGTTGCGAACATAAATAATATCATAACAAAAAAAGGTGAATTTGGGTCAGGGATGAAAACACATGATTGGCATATCTTCATTAAGTTAATTAATGTTCTTCTATATTTACTATATATTTGTATACTACATGTACTTTTCATTTTATTATGTTTACTAGTTTTGAAAAAGCAATGAAAAGATCATTTTATAATTGTTGCACACTACATTCTACCTCTATTTCTTCTAGAGCACTTCGACAACAATGTCAAACAAGTTATATATGATCTTGAAAAATACATGAGGTAAGTAGCGATATTTGTTCAATTTATTGTACTTTTTATGTAATATATTATATATTATTTTGTTAAATATCTTTAATATATTTACGTCTTGAATCACTTATAGATGGTTGTCATCAAAATAAATCCATAAAGAAGATAAATTATTGGAAGAGAAAAATTCCTCGTCTAATGTGTGAAATGCAAAAGTGCCTTCCTTCGACATTTTTCAATGCACAAGAACACTAACTCAAAAATTAAATATAATTCCTGTTTATTTTTTATATAGTTGGTCACAAACAATCTTGATTAGATTGAACAATGTCAACAATCTAGTCGCGCATTAATATGGGAAGGTGTGGCTTCATTAGTTAAAGAAGTTCATCGTAATGGAGATTCCAATGTTACACCAAGGGAAATTGATTTAGCATATGGTTTAAGAGATAAGGGTATATGCACGAAGATGGGGGACCAAAAAGATGCCAAACTTTCTTATACTTAAGTTACAATACTCTTCCTTTCTTATACTTAAGTAACATTTTATGTATATACTTTCAGGATGTTTGAGAATGGTTTCAGCTTCATAGGAGTTAAGATAAATATTCTAGATTTTGAGGGTTTTTAGGAAATTTTAGACTTAGCCAAATTTCAAGAATAATTTGGTCAAGAGTGGGATGCACTACATTTGTATGTCGCCAACAATTTTGATTAGATGATGGTATAGATAGAACGATGTCAATAATCTAATCGTGCATTAACATGGTCTGAAGGTGTGGCTTCATTGGTTAAAGAAGCTCATCGTAATGGAGATTCCAATGTTACACCAAGGGAAATTGATTTAACATATGGTTTAAGAGATAAGGGTATATGCACGAAGATGAGGGGCCAAAAAGATGCCAAACTTTCTTATACTTAACTTATAATACTCTTCCTTTCTTATACTTAAGTTACATTTTATGTATATAATTTCAAGATGTTTGAGAGTGGTTTCAGCTTCATAGGAGTGAAGATAAATATTCTAGATTTTGAGGGTTTTTAGGAAATTTCAGACTTAGCCAAATTTCAAGAATTAGCACATTGTCTTCAGTATGATTCTCAGTGGACTATTGATTATAACCTTAAGCCCTTGAATTGTGCATGATCATTTAAGGATAATTTCTCTTTGTATTGTTTATGGTATGGTTAGTTTGGTAATTGACATGTATGTTTAATCATGTTAGGAGAGAGAGAAAGAGAGAGGGGACATTAGAGAGAGACCCTTATGACCACTTAGAACACCTCAAGACCCCTTACCATACATCTTAGGGGTTGTAATGGGTCTTATAGGGTCGTAAGGTGTTCTAGGAAATGTTAATGTGTCCTAGGACCCCTTAAGACCACTAACAAACCCATAGGACCCCTTACCATTTATTAATGTATGGTAAGGGTTTGTAGGGGGTCTAAGGGGTCCTAAGACATTGTTAAGGTGTCTTAGGTCCCCTTAACAATGTCCCTTATGACCCAAAAGATGTAGAGAGAGGGTTCTACAAGGGCCCCTAAGGAGTCATAAGGGATCCTAGGACAAATTATTATGTTTTAGGACCCCTTATGACCCATTAGGATACCTTAGTACCCATTATCATACATATTAGGGATTGTAAATGGTCTAAAGAGGTAGACCACATAAAGACCAGATAGGGACACTCCAAGGTGTGCTTGCACAAGCTCTTTTAGGACACTTCTAGTTCCTAGTCTTCACAAGATCCTAATTTATCCTCTAGGATCTTCCAAGTTCTATCTTATCTAGCCTAGAACCACTCCAACATCACTCTATGAGTTGGTCTCCTTTTTGCTTCACCTTAGGGGTGACTATCAACCAAATGCTCTTCAATCACTTACTCCACTTTGGAAGATTCCAAGTGCATTCTCATCAGCATTTCATCACAAGTGCTGCAAGGTGGTGAAATTCTTGTTGAGACAACTTCTGCCTCCTATTTGACCCTATTAGAATAGGTCATCAATGGTTTTACAAATGATCTCAAGACAAACACTGAATTTGGTCTTTTAGGCCTAATAGGTCAATTAGCCCTAATTAATGATTTTTTCCCACTTCTCTCACAAAACTCTCAAACAACCCAAATAACAAAGTTTATATTAAGGCACCCTTTTCCAAGATACAAATTTTTTTGGTGGTATTAGGTTTATAGGGCCTCTGTACAGTAGGTTCCTAGAATTCAGGGCTAATAGGGCAAATAAGGCTATTTTTATGCAGTCTTCTGATTTCTTCTTGGAATTCTATCTTAATGAATTGGAAAATGTCTAATCCTTTTAGGAGGTATCTATAGGACCTCTATGCTTCTGAAACCATGCTTGGTTTCATTCTCCCAATCCTTCCCCTGCAGTTGCACACTATTAAACATTGTCATGCACCTAACCGGGCACACTGGACACGCCTAGGGCATGACCTTAAAATTAGCCAGCTGGATCTTCTGAGCTCCTCCTTCCATATGAACATTGTACAATGTCTTCCCTTCCATATCCCTCAGAGTTGTGATGATTTACACAGTGGAGAGCTATGGGGGAGCCATGTTTCCTAAAACTGCAAAAACAACACCAGCAACTATACTACTTGCAAAACAATTTGAAAATCTAATCTAATGAACTCAAAATAACTCCACTACTGAATGAAAAGTTCTTAAAACTATTTCTAATATACTAATAAAACACTCAATCACTTAGTTCAATCCATCCATTAGCTCATGAACTCAAAACAAGTTGACTGTATGCAAAAACCAAAACTCAGAGCTTCTACTTCAAATTCAAATCTATCATTACACCACACTGCCTTAGGCAAAGGGATCCTACTTGTCTAAATATGCCTTCCCCATGATTATAGGTCATTACATTAATCATCCATCATCATTCTCCTAAGAGAATCCAAGAATTCCAAATGTTGTCATGCAACTTTGAAAAGTTGCAAATGTTGTCATGCAACATTTTGACAACTTTGACAACTTTGCTAAAAACAAACTCCAATGACCTCCAACTGACCTAGAATGATGTAAAAACATTTCTAGAGGCCATTTTAGGCATATACCTACCCTTGTCTAAGCCTTAAAGGATTTTGGATCATGTTATACCCTACATACCCCTCCCTACATTTTATGGGCAAAATGTTGGGTCCCCCTTTTTGCTTTTGGCTCTTCCTTGGTTTCTGTTGGCTTGTTTTTGTTTCCTCTGGCCTTTGCCTCCGCGCGGTCATTTTTGTTGCTTTCTTTTGGTTTTCCTCACTCTGAGACCCATTCCCAGAGTGTTTTGTTCCTTTGTGCCAGCCAAATTCCAGACCTCGGGATTCTTGTGTTGTTTCTTCCTCTTTAGTTGGAGGGTGTGATTGCACGGGATCCCTAGGCTTGGAGTCCGGAGGTTTGCCTTTTTCTTGGGACTTGCGGAAGGAAGTGGTGCATTTTCACATGAAGGGTATAATTGAGTTTCACTCCTCATTGTTACACTTACCATGAACAAATTACCCTCAAAGCGAATTAAGAGAAAATTATGCATTTAACAGCGAGCTAAGTGTGATTTTCTTCGAGAGTAACAGTGATTTGGAGTGATTAAGCGTGTTCAAGCTATCCTGCGGTGTTCTAAGTGTGTTCATGGATTTCTAGAGTTTTCTTTTTGTAGAACACCTCCCATGCCCTTCCTCTCGCATCCCTGGTTTTAGGTAGGTCCGCTTCTGGCCCTTCTCTTTCTTTTCGGTTTGCGTTTTGTTTCCTTCATTTTTGGGTTTCGTTTGCTTTGCTTCTTTTTGGGCTTTGTTTTCATCATGTTTCTGGTCTTCTTCATCGCCTCCCATTGGTGGGATGGCTCTGCAAGATGGTTGTCCACTCTCTGTGCATTGTAGATTTCTATGCATTTGTAGATAGTTATAAATAGTTGTAAAGCCTTTGTAAATTTTGTAAAGTAGCAGCTTGTTGGTTTCTTGTAAGTTTGTTTGAGTCTGTGAGCGTCATTTTTTGGCCTCCTATTAATAGTGTTTGTAATGTGTTTCTTTTGTGGGATAGTCTATAAATGCATGTGAATTTGGTCTATACATTCTCCCTGATTCCTACCCATCCTGTGGTGAGATCACCACACCCTTTGCATAGTTTACCCAAATTCAAGCTCACCCACCTGGTTTTTGCTGGACTCAAACTCAGCACCTCGTCTATTTGAGTTGTGGAATTTCTCTCTCCTCCATCACTTCAACATTCATGGCAGGATTAATTCCCCCACGCGTGAGCATTTAAAACCATCCCAAGTGGCATTCAATCCTTTCGTGTTAAGATAACTGTCACCATTAATGCCTTTACTCCATTCATTTCATGACGACATGACAGCCCACGTCATTTCATTAATAGTCAGTTTTTCAGACTTCGGGCTCCATGCAATCCCACATTCTTCATCTCATTTTCCGCATGAACTAGAATCCCCGGGACCGCCCGGGTATTGATCAAATCCAAAGTAAGTTATTTCATTTATTGTATTTCTGAGATTTGATGTCAACTAACATCTTTTTGAGGACAGGTGCAAAATGGTGGTGAAATCTCTATAGCCTGGAAACTTATTATATCTTATTATTTGTATTAATGGTTGTTCGATCTTGCAGGCTACCAACAACTCAAACTTCAATATGTCTGAGGTATCTTCCCCTCCCGGAAGTTTGGAACTCCCGTCTACCTCAATAAGGGTGACCACCAAGACAAGGGTCAAGAAGGCACTGGAAAAGAAAAGCTCCCACTCATAGCAAAATATCTAAGGGATGGTGCCATTGTGGGATCCAAGGTGGATTCCAAGTTACAATTGATCATCGATATCAAGGTTGGACCGTGGGCTGAATTACAGGGCCTGGTCAGGAAAATGTTCACTCAACGTTCAGCCGGAGACAACATGGCCAAGAACGTCACCGGCTCCAACATAATCAAAGCCGCCTGCTTCCCTTGCTTTGTGCAGTCCCCAGAGCTAATTCTCACACTGGCGGAGCACTACAAAACAACTATTCAGGCTGTTATACTTGTTTCTTCCCTTCCGACGGGCTACCCAACACCCTTAGTATCTCTCGACACTGCTACTTTTGCTTCGGAGCTGGGAATCCCCCTTTTCTCCAATTCTATTATCATCTCCCGGGCAGCATCGCTACAAGAATTTGACAAAGTCCAACAGGCAGCCCAACAGAACCTCAACACCCACTGGCTGAAGACACCAAAGAAAGATTATAAGAAGATGAAGTTGGAGATCCCCCGCACAGATTTCAAAGAAAGCATACAAGTGGGGATCATCTTTTTATGCCGGGACTTTGGGGAATCGCATGCGTAGGATTTTTCAGCATGGATGTATTTTTTCTTGTACAACATCTCCACCAACAGGAAGAACTTCAACTGGGCAACCATTATTGCTAACCATGTGGACTTCCAATTAAACAAGGTCAGACAAACATTGAAGTTCCACATGACTTCATATGTTTTGTGGGCACTGGCACAATAGAGACCTAAAATTTAGGGTTTACAGACAGTGGGCGTCCTTGGGACAGGGCCAGACCAGAGTGCTCAGTGGGATCATTTCCCCCAGATTCAATGGGAAGCCATCTTCCCCAATTTTTTTTGGGTAAATGACACTTTCGTTTACTACAATATTTTGATACCCACTCGGGATGCCGGTTACCAGATGTCAAAGGAGGCCATGGCCTTGGTGAGTTCATACGACCATTATTTTATTCAATTTCAACAACATTCTTATATTTGGGTGACCGGGTTCTCCGGCAAGCCCTACCTATTTCCTAAGCATTGTGGGGATAGGATTATTTTGATGGAGTACTGCAGACAAATTATGGAGGTCCATACATTTTATGGGGTCAAGAAGGTTACCACCATCCCCTTCCCAATCACTTGCGAGAATTATACTTGTAGCCTTGAAGCGGCCAAAGAAGTCGATAATGAATTAAAAAGTCTAGGGCTAGAAGAGTTCTACTTGGAACGGGTCAATTTTGACCCACTGGGAAAAATAAATACGACCTTACCTTGGGTGTCAGTGCCTCATGAGCCTCACATTGAGGATTTTTGGGTAGATTTCCAAGACGACTTCAATGTCTGAAGTTGACATTATGAGAGGATGAATAAAGGAATGATGAAGCGCTTGGATCTCCGAACCTTCCCAAAGGACTTCTCAGATACTGGGCCCGTGGAGGACCCACAATACAAATCAAAAGGGATTGACAAGATGGCTTTCCCTTTGGTGGATTGGGACACCCCAAAAGTTTTGACAATTAAGGATATCACCAAGGATGTGATAAATCAGTGTCACAAATATTTTTCACGTGTATGCAGAAAGAGCGCCCGTCGAGATGGCCTAGTTTTGTAGGGATCCACTTCCAGCTTCGGAATGGCTGGGTAGAGCAGGGATAAGGGGAAATCAACAGAGAGTGCCATGACCCAGATCCCATCCTCAGCTCCAGCCCCCATAATAGAACAAATTCATGCCCAGCTTGAGTCATCCTGACAGCTCGGAAAAACAATCAGCCCAAGGCTTTCTCTCGGTCTCCTGGTCACTCCGGTGGGATTTGCCTTTCCTGCAGGCTCCTCTTCACTTGCAACACTTATGAGCCAGGCGGTAGAGATAGAGGATGAGAGTGCAGCTATTCTGGACGTCAGGGTCCCATTGTAAACAAGGAGGAAGAAACCAAAAGCAGATAATCTTCCATCGAGCATAGAAGAAAGCACTGGAACATCGGGCAACATTCCTGTGGAGCTTATCCCTTCCTCCCCCGAAGTAGAAGATCATCTGGAGGCCTCCCCTCCGCGTGATAGTTTTTATGATATCTTCCTGACCGAATAATTGGTAAATTTGCAGGAAGATGTGGAGAGGGCGGTAGAAGAGATTGCCGCACAGGAGGTAGAAAATGTCCCCGGGGAGGGGGAAAGGCGAGAAAAAGTTTCCCTGAAAGAAGAAGCCCGGGAGAAAGAATAAGAAAGCACACCAAGTGTGGAAGAAACACTGGTCCTAGGGACCGAGACAGAAGGAAGGAATACACAAGATGAGCAACCAACTATGGCTAGGGAAACCAGACCATCGGGAACAACCGTACCCCTAGTTGTCACACTCCAAATGCCTCTAGACACCCTGGGTGATCAAGTACCCTAGAATGTGACATTAGGAAAGGTAGTATTTGTAGCACAACAGTCATATCTAGGTCAGACACCTTTGCCCCCTCCAGAAAATAGGCCCAAGGAGGAGAATGTCTTGGCAGAGAACGCCGAAGAAAATTAGCAGTAGCAAGATGTGGGGGAGAACCCCAGGGATACGGACAAAGATGCCACAGATGTGGGAGAAGTGGGAAACCTAGATGATAAAGAAAAAGAGTCCACTAAGACTATAGATGTTGGGGAAGCACAAAAAACTCCCGAAGAGGACCCAAGTGTCTAGGACTTACCTGTGATACCGCCCCCGCTGCCATAGTGGCTGGTGGAGTCAAAGAAGAGAAAGGCCCTAGTGATAGTGAGATTCTTGCTCTCTCTGGCTGAGATGATGGCCCAGAACCAAGAGGCTCATAAGCCTAAAAAGGCCCAGACCCTCCATACCCTTCAGACTGGTCTGGGAGGAATACCGTTGCAGTATCGCGACACCTCCCCCGGATGCAGAAGAGGCAGCGATAAGAGTTGTAGATTACACAATCACAGAGGTACCTTTGGTGAGGAGAGACAAACAGGAAGAAATAGATCTGTTGAGAGAAGCCAACGGGCAATTGAGGCTCGATATGACAAGCAGGCACAAAAGCTAAAAGAGGCAAAGGAAACAAATGGTAATCTCCTTGGGCTTCTCACAGAACTGACGCAACCATTGGCTACGATTCCTCTGGAGGCTTCCACATCCAAAATACCTCTTCCACATGGTCATGTTGATGCACTTAGAATGATGAAAAATAAAGTGCAGATAGTTGATGACTAGGTGACTGAGTAGGTAGGAGTCGTAAGGCGTTTCCTAACAGCCACACTCCTGGACCTCCACCAGGCCAGTAACATATTGGGCCAAGTGAACGACGTTGTTTCCCAGTGGGAGGGGGAGATAGAAAAATATGAGGAGTGGAAGAGTGAACTTGAATAAATAATGAACTTTGGGGAAGACATCGTCACAGAGATGGGAATTTTGGTGGAAGAATATTTCAGGTACATCTAGGCCTAGTACTCCAGACTTGGTCTTAAACTTGAGATGAGAAAGCAACTGGTAGCTGCCTTGAAGTGTAAAGCCTCGGTAATTCAGAATTCTTTAAATTCATATGCAACATTTGTTACAAGGGTTTCAACAGTCGATCCCTTCAGCACTAAGACATGTGCTCTAGTGGATTTTGTTGTGAGCAAATTTGATAAAATAATGGAGTCGCGGTTCCGGACTCCCAGAGATTTTGATGGAGCAAAAATGTCGCGTCTCACCTGAATGGTGCTCCAGGCTCACGATGTAGCGAAGATGGCTTTGGAATTCAAAGAAGGTGCCAGCGATTTGGCCGATCAATTGGAGGAAGTCAATGAATGCCAGAACTGTATAAAGGAGATAGATAAAGAGGGAATTCTCCATATTTTGTATATATTCTGAAAATGTAAAGAACAGTAAAGTCTTGCAATCTCTAGATGTTTCCGGTAGTAGGGAAAATTTTTGAAGATTTATTGAGCATCAGCTCCCGGACTCCAGAATTCTGGGTCCAAGTTTTGTATTCTTTTGCAGCAATCTAGGTCAAGGTTCCTCGGAGCTGACCGATTGCTGCTAGCAATTAATAAAGGTCAAAGTGCAAGTGATCTAGAGAGTGACGGGTCTGATAGATGGGATGGTTCTGACATATGATTCTCCCAAGGCACTGTTCCTGCATTTACTACCTAGCACGCCTCAAAGACAAGGATCCCCAATCAACATTGATGAGGCGTATGGCCTAAGTTGCCAAAATGAGAAATTTTCTTCCATAAGTACCATGACCCTCTTCCCTAGGTTGATTCTTCTAGATTTCTCCCCTTTCTTCTTCTTCTATCTTGTCAGAATTTTTGTGCATCCCGAGATGATTTTAAGTGGTGTAGGTAGTACTAGCCATGGATAATATATTTTATTCACCAAGTGTACATGTAAATTAGGTCAGGTTTGTCTATAAATAATAAGACCAATTCCTTAACAAGGGTCAGTGAAATTGATGATTTCTCTATCCAAATAGCAATAGAAAATAATAGTTAGCAATTTTACTTCCAATCTGTAGCTTAATGCTCCCTTGGAGCCATGAATGTACTCGCTAGTGATGTTGGAACCATTTCAAGTTAATGAAAGAAGGAAGAACATCTTGTGGCCATGTGTTATGTGTTGCTCTGATCTCTGAAGTTAGCGAATATCTTTTGTGCAGTATGTTTTCCTATGTCTTTTGCTCCAGTGTTTTGCAGTTTAGTTATATGATCTTACTTCCCTTTGCTACTGAATATATATGAATCGTTGATTCCTTGTGTATTCGGTATTTAGTGTCATTTTCTTGCATTAGAGAATTATTGATGTCTAAATACATGTTGCATGACTATACGTAGAAACTTACTTTAACTCTGATCTATCTTTTGAGATTTCTTTGGTTAATCTAAAAGTGCTTGCAGGAAACCTCACCCTCTTTTGAAATCTTCAGAATTGGTGAGTAAAAACCAGTTATCCCCTCAAATAACATTCACCTTCCCAACTCAGCTCCCCCGCACCATTGAGACCCGACTACCAGGTGCTTGGAGGCTAGGGGAATCCATTCTCCAGTAAACCTTTACAGGCGGAGTTGGCCAGTACCCTAGTACCCGGTGATAACTTATCTCTATTGGCAGAGCTGGTCACAAAGTCCCGTCAACAGAAACTGGTGCTAGAAGGAGGGCATGAACTCATCTCCCTCGAAAGATTTCAATTTCACATCGCCTGAGGGCTCCCCAAGCAGTAGTTTTAGGAACTACACTTTCCGTGGTATAGGGTCATTGTCATCCCTTCGCTTTGAAAGAATCCTCTGATCGACCCTTGATCCCAGAGAGTTTGTAGAACTCAAACCCCCTGTGTGAAGAAAAAGGACCCACCAAGCTAGGAAGCCTTTGAATTTTCCTTGGGGATCTACTACACACCAGAATACTCAAATCGCTCGGATAATCTTGGGAACTCATGCTCACCAAAGCCAAAATCAAACAGCCCTGATGGGTACCTACTTCAACAATATCGGGTCCTCAATGGGGTAGTTCCCCAGCACTACCAATGATCTTCCTCCACATCTAGAGAAGATCTGCCCCAAGTACAAGCATCTAGGCCCCCAAACTAGAGAAGAACACCTCCAGGCCTACAAGGATGCCATGAATAGACACCAGATACAACATCAAGACGTTGTAACCCAGATGTTTCCACTATCCCTAGGACCAAATGAGTTGAACTGGTATCTAAACTTGCCTACCAACTCCATCAATAGTTGGTAGGACATGAAAGATGCCTTTTAGGCGGCCTTTCACATTCACGTGGACCCAACTTGGTCCCACAGCTAGTTTATTTCCATCAGGAAGGAACCAAACGAGCCCCTTGCTACCTTTAATCATCGGTTCCAATGGGCCTTGAAGTGGTGCACGGTCCCTTTCATCCCATCCACCGACGTGACTATCTAGACATACCTCAATGCTATGGACCCCTTTTTCACTACTCTCCTTTGGAGAACTACCGCCACTAATGACCGGGATACCTTGGAAAAAGTTTACAACTTAGCCCTAGAGTTGTCCCATGGTTTGAGAAAAGCCCCTGGCAGAATTGGGCAAAGCATGCCCTTCAACATGTTACCCGATGGAACCTCTTATGCCAGAGGATACAATCCCAATCCAATGATGGGTGCCCCAATAATGGCCATGGGCCCACCGTCAATAGACCAATAGGCCCGGTACGTTTACCCATCTCAAGCCCAAACAACACCAGGTCTGGAATACATTCCTTGGAATTAGCTACAATAGATGTAACAACCTTTGACACAACCCTCCGGAGTACCTTTCTTCTAGTCATTCACGGATGGAGGATTTCCATCCTTGACTCCAGGAGCTGCTACCACTTTCCCGGGTAACCCACCACCTCAACTGTCACATTGTGACACCACTACCCAGTTGTCTGCCAAGGTTGAATTTCTTCAGCGATTGGTGTCCTCCTTAACAACAAACATGGGATAGCCGAAGGTGGGGCCTTCTGCGCCCCACAATCCCAATTCCCATAGAGGGAATGTTTTCTCCGGCCAATGGAATGCCAAATACGGAGGTCAAAACTACAACAATGGGCCCCGACCCAGCTAACAAAAATGGAACAATAACACGAAAATTGGAGGTCCCCCTTTGAATCAAGCTACCACTCAGGGTGGTGCTGGACCTAGTCACTCTGTGTAGCTCACAAAATTCCACCCCCTAACCACATGGTTTAGATTGCATGACACTGGCTCACATTTTGAGGTGAACTGTACCACACTAGAGAAGATCATCCATATCTCCTAGTCGGACAGACAACAACCTACTGATCCAAATCCCCCAGAATCTTCCTTATTAGAGCCCCCTCACACTGCCTTTATGTGTGAGACTGTCTTCTTTGGGACAGACAAAGAGGACAAAGAAGAACCCGAGTTACAAGGGTTCTTTAACGAATCTATCCCGGCCTTAGAGGCCAACGCCTTCACCAGCCTGCGGACTCCCTACAACACCCAGAGTCAAGATGGCAAAGGGCCATCTTACATGTCAATGCCTCCCAAGAACACCCCAAGGCCAACATAAATGATCGTTCTCTCTACCGAAAGGACTTGGTCCTAACCACGCCAGGGATCCAACTGAGGGGAGCCAACTTTATTCGGGGGGACGGTTTGACATCACCAAGGAATTGGAAAACACCACCACCTCCATGACCTTGATGGAGGTTCTACTAAATTTTCCTGAGAAGAAGAAATCCCTCTTACAGCTCTTAGGGAACCCAAAAGTCATCAGTCATCTGCCAAAGACTGTCACTTTTGATGATGCCAACTCGGCAGTCTTCCAGGGAAATACAAAGGATCCTCCCTTCCTGCTAAGCTTGAACATCCAAGGGAAGAACCTGTACAACTGACTTATGGACATCGATGCTTCAGGTAACGTGATGCCCTTATCCATCTGCCAGAAGCTCAGACTCATTCCCACACCATCCAAAGGTGCAGTAGTCCAATTGGACAAAACTACCGTGAAAATGGTTGGTGAGTTGAAGAACATCCAGATTCAGCTCATCCAATATCTCCGGATATCAAGCACCATAGACATCCAAGTGGTGGAAATCCCCAAAACCTACAGGATATTGTTAAGTCAAAATTGGTCAAAGGCCCTCAATGGGTATTTCTCGACATACTTCTCCCACTTGTGGCTGCCTTGGAAAGGGAAATCAAATCATATCCGGGTAGAGAGCGAGCCCGGAATGAAATAGGCCCTTACCAGAGTTGGGAAGGTGAACGAGATATTTTTCTCTGAATCCTCGCTTGGGGTATATCAACCCTGGGAGATCCTGACCATTGACTTCATCCCCAGGGAGGATGCTATAATCGCTCAGAGGATTCAGGATCTGGATGAATAGCTAAAGGGTGAGGTAGACTCACAAGGTAGAAAGGCAACTTCGGCCACCCTCTTTTCTGACACTTGATGCTGGGTACATTATCAAAAACACTCTGAACTAGAGTGTGAGCCCTGTATTACCACCGCTACCCTTCACATCGCCAACCTCCAAGAGAAGGAATGTAAAGCTGATTTCCCTGGACCAAGCAATCTACCTAGCGGTACACCTGAGGTGCCGCTCATCTAGGGGCTTGAACTAGAGGATTTTGTAGAGGCAAGTCTCACCTACACCATCCAAGCTGGTGGAATCACCTTGCAAACCTCCCAACCCTGAATCCAATCCAAATGCCACTTCGCCTCCTTGGAACCATAAAACTAAAAATGGTTTGTGGATCCTGAAGTTTGACAGGTCTTGGTCCAAATAAGGTTGTGGGGCCAGAGTGGAATTAATCAACCCACAAGGGAAATCCTTCCTTGCATCCTACAGGTTGCAATTTTCCTGCACCAACAACATCACAAATTACAAGGCCTTGGTCCTCAAACTCCTGTTCACTTTGAGAAAAGGGATCACCCACCTCCCGACGATGGGTGATTCAGAGCTATTTGTAAAATAAATCTAGTGCTAATACACATGTCATGACAAAAGGCTGGTCGCATACCACAACTGGGCATGGAGCCTAATCGAAGACTTTGATGCTTTTGGCATCAAACTCATTCCCCAAAAACATAATTATGTTCTGGATGCCCTCGTTGTGTCTGCCAGTACCCTCAAGCCAGTGGCTGGCTCTCAGATTTGGAGATTCTCTTTTGAAATGGTCCCCACCCCATCCATCCTAGACAATATCACACACTTTCAGGTTTTTGAGGATGACCAACACATCTTGGCCTTCATTGCAAATGTTGGCATATTTGAAGATCAGATTGTGGAAGAAATTGATCATGACGATACAGGGCAAGGGGGAGAAGACGACGAGATCATTGAATTACCTAACAACACCATCCCTAAGGGGATGGTCACTCTAGAATGAATCTTTGATTTGGACCCCCAGGGCTGAGATAAGATATCATCCTCCTCTGAGGGAGGAAAATATTAAAAAATTAATATCGGTAAAGTCAATGAAGAAAAATTGGTCCACATTGGTACCTCTTTCTCCCCAGAGGAGATGGAGAAGATTCTCATAGTTCTCTGAGAATACATTGATGTTATAGCTTGGGGGTTGAGGATCTCAAAACCTATGATATATCTATAATGACACATACTATCCCCCTGAAACTAGACGCCAAACCTTTCCAGCAAAAATAGAGGTCGATGAACCCTTTGATCGAACCCATGATCCACCAGGAGGTTCAAAAATTACTGTCGGCCTAGATCATCTTTCCTATCTGGCATACTATATGGGTTTCCAACCTAGTCCCCATGTGCAAAAAGAATGGTGAGATCCGCCTGTGTATGGATTTCTGCAACTTAAACAAGGCCTCCAAGAAGGACAATCACCCTCTCCCTTTGTTGGATGAGGTGTTACAAGTTGTAAATAGTTCACAAATGATGTCCTTCCTGGATGGGTACACCGGATATAACCAAGTCATGGTTAAGTTCAAAGATAGAATGAAAATGACATTCACCACCAAGTGGGGGACGTTTGCATACCAGAGAATGTCTTTCAGCCTAATTAACGCAGGGGCCACATTTCAAAATTCCATGGATATTACTTTCAAAGGCCTGGTTAACAAATGCATAATCATCTACACGGATGATTTAACAGTATTTTCCTAGGACAAGCGTGATCATCCCGCTCACCTTGCTGAGATCTGTGAGAGATGTCACCGGTATGGTATCTCCCTCAACCCCAAGAAATGTATATTCAAGGTCACTAAAGGGAAATTTCTCAGGCATATTGTCTCTAAGAAGGGGATATCCATCGACCCCAAGAGAGTAGAAGCATTGCTAAATTTGCAAATGCCCGACAACAAGAAGGAAATGAGATCTTTCTTCGGGAAGATAAATTTCGTCTGGCGGTTCATTACTGGAATCGCCAAGATTGTCTGACCACTCAACGACATGATGAAGAAAGATACCAAGATTGAGTGGAGCCTCGAAGAAAAGTGAGCATTTTCTCAAATCAAGCAAACTATAGTGGAGGCACCAGTCTTGGAAAGTCTGGACTATTCCCTCTCATCCACATTTACTCCTTCACTTCACCGCACTCCGCCACTGCAGTTTTGACCCAGAAGGTTGAGGGGGAAGAATGAAATATTGCTTTCATGAGCTCCCCCTTTAAGAATGCCAAAGTTTGGTATACACTATTGGAAAAGAAGGCCTTTGCTTTAGTCCGGTCCATGAAGAAATTCTGGCACTACATTCTCCAGAGCAAAGTGCATGCCATTATTCCAGACCAAGATGTCAAGTCTTTACTGGTGCAGAGTGAACTGGGTGAACACCGGGGGAAATGGATGACTATCCTCTAGGAATATGATCTTGAGATGCAACCAATGAAAATAGTCTAAGGCCAAGGACTATGTAGAGCGATGGCAGAGGCCACTCCAAACATTGAGTGCCAAACTTACACTGTGGAGTCCATCACTCAAGATCCGTGGTATACCGATCTGGTATACCTATTTCTCAACAACAAGTGCCTGGAGGGGCTCCCCCTAAAAAATGTCTGGACCTGTGACTCAAAAGAGCACACTTCATGATAAAAAATGGGACACTTTTCCGCAGGAATTCACCTCCAGTGCGTAGACAAGAACCAAGCTGCCAAGATGATAGAGGAATTCCATGGGTAGTATGAAACTGGGCATGGCTCAGTTGATGCCACTGGCCATAAAATTCTTTGGGCTGGAAATTATTGGCCCTTCATCTTCAAAGACATTCACACTCACATAAGGAAGTGCCACACCTGCCAAACTGCTGCTTTCCGTGAGCAGAACCTGGCAATGCCTTTACAGCCAGTCTTTGAAGTTTGACCCTTCATCCAATGGGCATTTGATTTTATCAAAGAAATAAACCCCAACTCATCCGCAAACCACTGGTACATATTAACTACTATCGATTACTATACCCGGTGGTCTGAGGCAATCCCATGCAAGAACAATACAGCAGATGTAGTCATCAAGTTCGTGGAAGAGAACATCGCCACAAGATTCAGAATGCCTTTTTCTATCATGCGTGACAATGTTCTAACATTTTCTTCAGCACAACTATTAGAATGGACCTATCAAAGGAAGATCACCTTGAATTTCTCTAGCAACTATTATCCCCGAGGTAACGGTGTTTCTGAGTCCACCAATAAAAACCTGCTGGAAGTGATCAAACATTTGCTAGAATAGAATCCCTGGGACTGGCACCAAAAACTTAGGTTTTCCCTTTGGGAGGAGCGTATCACAATCAAGGTAGCCCTAGGGACTTCTCCATTTCACCTGGTTTATGGCCAGTCCCGTGTTCCCAATCAACTTACAAATCCTTGTTTTAAAATTTATGTAGGAATTCAACACCCGGGATAACGTTGTAGAGGTTTGCCTCTTGAACCTGGTGAGAATGGAAGAACAAAGAGATGCAACACTGGACCATTTTGTGTGTCACCAAGTAGTCATCAAATGATGGTTTGATAGGAGAGCCCAATACAAAGCCTTTCGGGTTTCAAACCTAGTCCTCTTGTGGGACAAAGCCCAAGAAAAGAAAGGAAAGCATACTAAGTTCCAAAGGATCTGGCTCTGACCTAATTTAATCTTGGAGATCTAAGGGGCCAACACTTGTAGCCTCAACACCATGATTGGAGAGGCTGCTCCCTTTCCCATCAATGGATAGTTTCTCAAACATTAATTTGAGTAGAGGCGGGAGGTAAGTTGTCCCAAATTTTTACCATATGTATGTGTTCCTGCTTGTAAATATTTTTCCCGGCACTCCTTGGGAGTGTCTTTTCCTTGTAAATAGTCGACGGCCCTCTGGGGCCATTTTCCTTTCTTTGTTTTTCTTTTATCTTTGGTTTCTTTTTTCTCTATGTGTCTTTCTTTTTTGAGTTCCCGACATGTTTCTCACTTCTTGTAGAGAGGTATGCTTCGCATAACATCTAGTCCCTGCAATGGTGCCTAATGCATTTTGGTTAGTCCAGAATCTATTGTTAGCATGGTGGGATTTGTTCGCATTCTAGAGTTATTTTATATGCATGATAAAAGGCTATGGGAAATCTTTATCAGATTCACATCTCAAAAGTCTTAACATCAGTTAACAAGAAAATCATGAAGAGCAAGTAATCACATGACCCTTGAGAGAAAACTGCCTGCACTCGTTATTGGCCATATCTAAAAATCAAAAGAATATCCCAGATCTAGAATGTCTCTCCCATTCAGTAAATCAAAATGGATGGGAAGGTGAAAGAAGCACTGCCATGAAAGTTAGCTAAGCTTAAGGTTCACGGTGAAAGAAGTACCGCTTTCCCCATCTTCAAAAAAAAAAAAAAAAGTAAAAGAAAATTGGAGAATAGAGAATTCTGGGATCCAAAGAATTATACACGATATATTGATTTTGGTCTGATGCACTCAGTGCCGCCTCTCTGTTTCTCTCAAAAATCATCGACTTGATTTTATTCCAAAGCACACACTTCACAGCTGACAAGAGATTGAAGAGTTGAATCTTGGTGAGTCAGAGTTTCCCAGACCCCCGCGCCTTGCAAACGAAATGCTCCAGGTAATGATAAGCCCCAATTTTATGCTAACCAGAGATTTTGTGATTCTCAAATGCACTAAGGCATTCATCCCAATGAGTCACCATTTGTTATGCCCTGCATACCCATCCCTACATTTTGTGGGAAAAATGTTGGGTCCCCCTTTTCGCTTTTGGTTCTTCCTTGGTTTCTTTTGGCTTCTTTTTGTTTCCTCCGGCCTTTGCCTCTGTACGGCCGTTGTTGCTGGTTTCCTTTGGTTTTCCTCACTCTGGGACCCAGTCCTAGAGTGTTTTGTTCCTTTGTGCCAGCCAAATTATAGACCTCAGGATTCTTGTGTCATTGCTTCCTCTTTAGTTGGAGGGTTGATTGCATGGGATCCCCAGGCTCAGATTCCATATGTTTGCCTTTTTGTCAGGACTTGCAGAAAGGAGTGGCACATTTTAACATGTAGGGTATAAATTGAGTTTCACTCGTCATTATTACACTTACCGTGAACAAATTACCCTCAAAGAAAATTAAGAGCAAATTATGTGTTTAATGAGCTAAGTATGATTTTCTTCGAGAGTAACATTGATTTGGAGTGATTAAGCGTGTTTAAGCTATCCTGCAGTGTTCTAAGTGCGTTCATGGATTTCCAGAGTTGTCCATTTGTAGAGCATCTCTCGTGCCATTCCTTTCGCATCCCTAATTTTAGGTAGGTCCACTTCTGTCCCTTCTCTTTCTTTTCGGTTTGCATTTTTTTCCTTCATTTTTGGATTTCATTTGCTTTGCTTCTTTTTGGGCTTTGTTTTCGTCATGTTTCTGGTCTTCTTCATCACCTCCCATTGGTGGGATGGCTCTACAAGAGGGTTGTCTTCCCTCTGTGCATTTTAGATTTTTGTGCATTTGTAGATAGTTGTAAATAGTTGTAATGCCTCTGTAAATTCTGTAAAGTAGCAACTTGTTGGTTGCTTGTAAGTTTGTTTGAGTCTACGAGCATCATTTTTTGGCCTCTTGTTAATAGTGTTCGTAGTGCATTGATTTTGTGGGGTAGTGTGTAAATGCATGTGAATTTGGTTTGTACATTCCCCCCCAAGTCCTATCTGTTCTGCGGCGAGCTCACCATGCCCTTTGCATCATTTACCCAAATTCGAGCTCTCCCACCTGATTTTTGCTGGACTCAAACTTGGCACCTTGCTTGTTTGAGTTGTGGCATTTCTCTCTCCTCTGTCACTTCAGCATTGATGGCGGGATTAATAACCCCATATGTGAGCATTTTAAACCATCCCAAGTGGCATTCAATCCTTTCATGTTAAGACAACTATCACCATTAATACCTTTACTCCATTCATTGCATGACCATGTGACAACCCATGCCATTTCATTAATGGACAATTTTTCAGACTCCAGGCTCCACGCAATCCCATAGTCTTCATCTCATTTGTCGCATGAACCAAAATCTGTGGGACCCCTTGGGTATTGATCAAATCCAAAGTAAGTTATTTTTTTTATTGCATTTCTGGGATTTGATGTCAACTAACGTCTTTTTGAGGACATATATGAAATGGTGATGAAATCTCCATAGCCTGAAAACTTATTATATCTTATTATTTGTATTAATGGTTGTCCGGTCTTGCAGGATACCAACAACTCAAATTTCAATATGTCTGAGGTATCTTCCCCTCCTGGGAGTCTGGAACTCCCGTCTACCTCAACAAGGGCGGCCACCAAGACAAGGGCCAAGAAGGAACTGGAAAATCTCCCACTCACAGAAAAATATCTAAGGGATGGTGTCATTATGGGATCCAAGGTGGATTCCATGTTACAACTGATCACTGATACTGAGGTCAGACCGTGGGCTGAAGTATAGGGCATAGTCAGGACAATGTTCACTCAGTTTTTGGCCAGAGACAACATGGCCAAGAACATGGCCGCCTCTGGCATAATAAAAGCCGCCTGCTTCCCTTGCTTTATGTAGTCCCCAGAGTTGATTCTCACACTAGCAGAACACTACAACACAACTATCTAGGTTGTTATACTTGCTGCTTCCCTTCCGATGGGCTACCCAATGCCCTTAGTGTCTCTTGATGTTGGTACTTTTTCTTCAAGGCTGGGAAAACCCCATTTCTCCAATTCTATTGTCATCTCTCTGGCCGCATTGCTACAAGAATTTGAAAAAGTCCAATAGGCATCCAGGTAGCACCTCAACACCCACTCACTGAAGATGCCAAAGAAAGAATACAAGTGTGAATCATCTTTTTATGCTGGGTCTTCAGGAAATTGCATGCCCAAGATTTTTCAGTGTGGATGTACTATTTCTTATACATCATCTTCACCAATGGGTAGAACTTTGACTAGGAAACCATTATTGCAAACCATGTGGACTTCTAATTAAACAAGGTCAGACAAACATTGAAGTTCCACATGAATTCATATGTTTTGTGGGCACTGGCACAATAGAGACCTGGAATTCAGGGTTTAAAAAATAGTGGGCATCCTTGGGACATGGCTCGGCTGGAGTGCTCCGTGGGATCATTTCCCCCAGATTCAATGGGAAGCTAGCTTCCCCAATTTTTATCGGGTAAATGACACTTTCATTTATTACAATATTTTGATACCCACTCGGGATGCTGGTTGCCAACTATCAAAGGAGGCCATGGCATTGGTGAGTTCATACGGCCATTATTTTATTTAATTTCAACAACATTTTTATATTCAAGTGACTGGGTTCTCTAGAAATGCCTACCTATTGCCCAAGCATTGTGGGGATAGGATTATTTTGATGGAGTACTGCAGACAAATTCTGGAGGTCCATACATTTTATGGGGCCAAGAAGGTTACTACCATCCCCTTTCTGATCACTTGTAGGAATTATACTTGCATCCTTGCAGTAGCCAAAGAAGTTGATAATGAATTAAAAAGTTTGGGGCTAGTAGAGTTCTACTTGACATGGGTCAATTTTGACCCATTGGGAAAAATAAATACGGCCTTACCCCAGGCGTCAGTGCCTCATGAGCCTCACATTGAGGATTTGTGGGTATATTGTCAAGATTACTTCAATATCGAAAGTTGACATTATGAGAGGATGACCAAAGGAATAATGAAGTGTCTGGATCTCTAAACCTTCCCAAAGGACTTCTCAGATATTGGGCCCCTGGAGGACCCACAATATAAATCAAAAGGGATTGACAAGATGGCTCTCCCTCTAGTGGATTGGGACACCTCGAAATTTTTGACAATTGAGGACATCACCAAGGATGTGATAAATCGGAGTCACAAATATTTTTCATGGGTATGTAGAAAGAGTGCCCGTCGAGATGGCCCAATTATGTGGGGATCCACTTCCAGCTCCAGAATGGCTGGGCAGAGCAAGAATAAGGGGAAATCAATAGAGAGCGCCATGGCCCAGATCCTTTCCTTGGCTCCAGCCCCCTTAATAGAACAACTTCACGCCCACCTTGAGTCATCCCGACAGTTGGGAGAAACAATCAACGCAAGGCTTTCTCTCAGTCTCTCGGTCACTTCGATGGGATCTGCCCTTCCTACAGGCTCTCCTTCACTTGCAACACTTATGAGATAGGTGGTAGAGACAGAGGATGAGAGTGCAGCTATTCTAGACATCGGGGTCCTACTGAAAACAAGGAGGAAGAAACCAAGATAAGATAATCCTCCACCGAGCATAGAAGAAAGCCACGAAACATCAAGAAATATTCCTGTGGAGCTTATCCCTTCCTCCCCCGAAGTAGAAGATCATTCAGAGGCCTCCCCTCCCCACAACAGTATTGATGATATATTCCAGACCAAAGACTTGGTAAATCTTGTAGGAAGATGTGGAGAGGGTAGTAGAAGAGATTGCCGCACAAGAGGTAGAAAATTTCCCCGATGAGGGGGAAAGGCAAGAAGAAGAAGTTTCCCCAGAAGAAGAAGCTCGGGAGCAAGAAAAAGAGATCACACCAAGTCTGGAAGAAACATTAGTCTCGAGGATTGAGATAGAAGGAAGGAAGACACAAGACGAGCAGCAGAATATGGCTAGGGAACCAAACCCTTGGGAACAACCGTACCCCCAGTTTTCACACTCCAATTGCCTCCAGACACCCTAGGTGATCAGGTACCCCAAAATGTGATATTCAACAATGTAGTCTTTGTAGCACAACAGTCAGATCTATGTCAGACACCTTCACCCCCTCCAAAAAATAGGCCCACAAAGGAGAATGCCCCGACAGAGAATGCCAAAGAAAATCAGTAGCAACAAGATGTGGGGGAGAACCCATAGGATATGGACACAGATTCCATAGATGTGGGAGAAGTGGGAAACCCAGGCAATAAAGAAAAAGATTCCATAGAGACTACATATGTCGGGGAAGCACAACAGACTCCTAAAGAGGACCCAAGTGTCTAGGACTTAGCTGTAAGACCGCCCCAGTCACCACAGTGGCTGGTGGAGTCAAAGAAGAGAAAGGCCCCGGTGGTAGAAAGAGTCCCTCTCTCTCTGGCCAAGATGATGGCCCAGAACCAAGAGGCTCATAAGCCTAAAAATTCCTAGACCCTCCACACCCTTCGGACTGGTCCGGGAGGAAATACCGTTGCAGTGGTCATGACACATCCCCTAGATGCAGAAGAGGCAGTAGTAAGAGCTGACGATTACATAATCACAAAGGTACCTCTGGGGAGGAGAGACAAACAGGGAGAATTAGATCTATTGAGAGAAGTCAGCCAGACAATTGAGGCCCGATATGACAAGCAAGCACAGAAGCTAAAAGAGGCAAAGGAAACAAATGATAATCTCCTTGGGCTTCTTAGAGAATTGATGTAGCCATTGGCTGCGATTCCTTCAGAGGCTTCCACATCTGGAATACCGCTTCCACAGGGTGATATTGACACGCTAAGAACGATGAAAAATAAATCGCAGGTATTTGATGACTAGGTGACTAAGCAAGTAGGATTCATAAGGCATTTCTAGACAGCCACACTCCTGGACCTCCACCAAGCCAGTAACATATTGGGCCAAGTGAACGACACTATTTCCCAATGGGAGGGGGAGATAGAACAATATGAGGAGTGGAAGAGTGAAATTGAAGAAACAATGAACTTCGGGGAAGACACCGTCATGGAGATAGGAATTTTGGGGGAATAAGATTTTTGGTACCTCCAAGCCCAACACTCCAGACTTGGTCTTAAAGTTGAGACGAGAAAGCAACTAGTAGCGGCCTTGAAGGGTAAAGTCGCGATAATTTAGAATTCTTTAAATACATATGTGACATTTGTTACAAGGGTTCCATCAGTCGATCCCTTCAACACTGAGACATGTGCTCCGATGGATTTTGTTGTGAGAAAATTTGATGAAATAATGGAGTTGCAGTTCTGGACTCCCAGAGATTTTGATGGAACAAAAATGTAGCGTCTCACCCAAATGGTGCTTCGTGCTCACGATGCAGCGAAGATGACTTTGGAATTCAAAGAAGATGCCAGAGATTTGGTTGATCAGTTGGAGGAAGCTAATGAACGTCAAAACTATATAAATGAGATAGATGAAGAGGGAATTCTCTAGATTTTAGAGATATTCTGAAAATGTAAAGAATGGTAAAGTCTTCCGGTCTCTAGATGTTTCCACCAGTAGGGCAAAGTTTTAAAGATTTATTGAGCATAAGCTCCTGAACTCTGGAATTCTGGGTCCAAGTTTTGTATTCTTTTGCAACAATCTGCGTCAAGGTTCCTAGAGCCGACCGATTACTGCCAACAATTAGTAAAGGTCAGAGTGTAGGTGATCCAGACAGTGACAGGTCCGACGGATGGGATGGTTCTGACAGTTGATTCTCCCAAGGCACCACTCCCGCATTTACTACCTGGCATGCCTCCAAGATAGGGAGCCACAATCAACATTGATGAGGCGTATGGCCTAAGTTGCCAGAATGAGAAATTTTCTTCCATAAGTACCATGACCCTCTTCCCTAGGCCAATTCTTCTAGATTTCTCCCATTTCTTCTTCTTCTGTCTTGTCAAATTTTTTGTGCATCTCGAGATGATTGTAAGTGGTGCAGGTAGTACCAGGCACAGATAATGTATTTTATTCACCAAGTGTACACGTAAATTAGGTCAAGTTTGTCTATAAATAATAAGACCGATGCCTTAACAAGGGTTGGAAAAATTGATGATTTCTTTGTCCAAATAGAAATAGCAAATAACAGTTAGTAGTTTTACTTTCAGTTTGTATATTAATGCTCCCTTGGAGCCATGAATGTACTCGCTAGTGATGCTGGAACCATTTCAAGTTAATAAAAGAAGGAAGAACAACTTGTGGCCATGTATTATGTGTTGCACTGATCTCCAAAGTTAGTGAATATCTTTTGTGTTGTATGTTTTCCTATGTATTTTGCTCCAATGTTTTGCAGTTTAGTTATATGATCTTACTTCTGTTGGAATTGTATTGAGATGATGTACTGAGAGGGGAGGGGTGAATCAATACCTCTAAAACTTTTCTTGGTTAGCCCATTAACCCTTAGTCATCAGTTTGTAAAACAACTTATCTATTTGTTCATCTTTCTTTATGTATGTGAAATCATATCATACATTCCATTTGATGTGTAACAGTAAAAGAAACATACATGAAATTTCATAACACATAACACAAGATATGGTATTACAAAAAACTCCTGTTAAGGAAGTAAAAACTGTGGTGGGGATTGTTACCCACAAACTTCACTATCTGCTGATAAGAAGAGCCAGTTAAGGCTTACAATTTGGTCACTTCTGATGACCTACCCTATTAGGAGTATTACAGTGGAGACCTATTAAGATCTACTTCGTTTGAAGCTTTAGCAACATAGTTAAGTGTGCACTCTGTTAAGAGATTTACAAAGGACGGTTAAGTCCACCTTCTACAAAAGGATTTTAGATGTGATGCATTTGTTAGAATGCAACTACATAAGTCTTTGATATGATGATGAATTCAATCTTTAATTTATGATAAAATAGATCCTATGAAGCTCCAAAAATACTATTAATCATCCTTCCATGATTGAGTATTACCTTTATCTGCTCGTCGGTAGCCTCTGTGTGTTCTTTGATAACTGATATATTATGTTTCTACTCTTTTCATGAATTCTACCTTCTATTCCTTAGATGCTCTTTGTGGCTATCAATAATTAATAATTCATGTACTCACAATTGAGTACAAACATCTATTTATACTAATCTAGGCTCAATTCTTGATTCATGCATTTACACGTTAACTCTAGATTCAAGATATACAACTTGATCTTGATCTGTAGTTAGATATGCTTTTGATCCGTTAGGATGCTTTAAAGTATTTACATAAAGCATGAATGACCATCTAATCTGATTTAAAACAAAAATAAAAATTTATAAATAGATTTACATTGCTTTAATCGACGTGTAAAACTCAAATCCACAATTTGCGGGTTCTTGATCTGTCTGTCGGTTCTGATGGTCAGTTTTCTTGATCGTCGGTGTTCCTTTCTCTAAACATGTCATCGAGTATGCTTGTCTGTTCCTGTCGGGTTGATTCTGGAAACTGTGTTTCCGGTAATGCTTGTGTTTTCCGGTGAAGCTTGTCATATTTATACTTAGCATTTTTCTCAAAATTCTTTGTGTTGTCGGGTATGCTTGCATTTCACCAGTACTGCTTGTGTTCCACCGGTGATGCCTGTTGTCTGTCGGTAATGCTTTCTAACTATGTTTTTCCTCTGAGTATACTAATGGAAAAATAATGTCTTCAACTTCCCTTTGCTACTGAATATATATGAATCGTTGATTCCTTGTGTATTTGGTATTTAGTGTAGTTTTCTTTCATTGGAGCATTATTGATGTCTAAATACATGTTGCATGACTATAAGTAGAAACTTACTTTAACTCTGATCTATCTTTTGAGATTTCTTTGGTTAATCTAAAAGTCCTTGTAGGAAACCTCACCCCCTTTTGAAATCCCAGAATTGATGAGTAAAAACTAGCTATCCCCTCAAACAACAGTCACCTGCCCAACTTAGCTTGCTCGCACCATCGAGACCCGACTACCAGGTGCTTGGAGGCTAGGAGAATTCATTATCTGGTAAACCTTTACAGGCAGAGTCAGCTAGTACCTTGGTACCCAGTGACAACTTATCTCTGTTGGCAGAGCCGGTCACACCCGTCAACAGATCTATTTTCCAACTTTTAGGCTTAACCTACCTCTAACCACTAATAAAGAATAAACACCTAGGTTAGATTGATCCTAGTCAAATCCACCTAGTTACACACATTCAAGACCTTCTAAGTTCAAATCTAAATTCTACTGACTTGGCTAAGGTCAATACAAGCCAAAAAAAAACTATAATTGAGGATTAGCCTAGGTGCTCCTACACCAAAACCCCTAATATGTAGAGAGGGGTCTTCAATGATCCTAAGTGGTCATAGGGCATCCTAGGAAACCTTAGTACACCTTACCATACATCTTAGGTGTTACAAAGGGTCCTAACGGGTCATAAGGGGTTCTTGGACATGCTAATGTGTCATATGACCCCTTAAGACCACTTACAAGCCCCTAGGACTCCTTATAATTCATTAGTGTATGGTAAGGGTTCCTAAGGGGTCGTAGGAGTTCTAAGGGGTTATAGGACACATTAATGAGGCCTACGACCCCTTAACAACCATTATAACCCATAAGATGTAGAGAGAGGTCGTCAAGGGTCTTAAGGGTTCAGAAGGGGTTATAGAACACATTAATGTGTCCCAGGACACCTTATGACCCCTTAGGACCCCTTATCATACATCTTAGGGGTCCTAAAGGGTCGTAAGGGGTCATAAGGAATCCTAACACACATTAATGTGTCTTAGGACCCCTTACAACCCCTTACGACCCCCTCTAGGACCCCTTAACATTGTTTAGTCTATGGTAAGAGGTCTTAAGGGGTCGTAAGGGGTCTAAGGTGTCCTAAGACACATTAATGTGTGGACTATGACCCCTTACAAACCATTACAACCCCTAAGATGTAGAGAGAAGGGTCTTTAAGGGTCATAAGGGGTCCTAGGACACATTAATGTGTCCTAGGACCCCTTATCACCCCTTAGGACACCTTATGATACCTTACCATACATCTTAGGGGTATTAAAGGGTCCTAAGGGGTAATAATGGGTTCTAGGACACACTAATGTGTCCAAGGACCCCTTATGACCCCTTACCATGAAGAAATTATATTTTCCATTAGTATATACAAAGAAAAACATGATGAACACCATTGGTTTATGCTACATCGACAGACAGGGCACAACACTACCCGATGCCAAGGTTACCGATACTGCCAAGTACAAAACATCATGACAAACACTATTCAGTATTATCCGATGAAAAAAAGGACAAAGGAACCAAAAGAGTAACCAACAGTGCAACCTGATGAAACTATCAAACAGTGGAACCCGATAGATGAAGGGAACCCGAAAACCAGTTCAATGAAGGAACACCGACAGACTTTCAGTTCACACCAACGATCAAGAACTGATAGTCAGTTACATCCCACAAAAAGTGGATCTAACTTTTCACGTCAGATAAATCACAGAAGTTTTATATTTTGCTTCTTGATTTTTTTTAAATACATTACATGTGGAGAAATAAATGTAATTGTTATTGTTTTTATTAATTTAACTATTTTAAAACATGCAAACTAAAGGATCAAGGGCAAGTTGTATACCTTGGATCTAGAGTTAACATTGTAATGTGTGATTCTAATATAGCTCAAATACTTGTATAAATAGATGCTCAATCAATTGTGAACATGTTGTTTGATGACGATTGTAGCCACTGAGAGCATCTAAGGATTAGACAAGAGAATTCATGTAGCAACACAGACAAAGATCAAATCAGTTGTCAAGAATAGAACACAGGCTACTGATGAGCAGGAAAAGGTATTAATCAATCACTATAGGTGATATTCATATTCTGTGAGCTTTAAAGGATTTTTAATTAGAAATTATAGATTGAATACAGTTAGGTCAAACATATTGTACACATTCTAACAAGTGGGCTACACTAAAGAAATCCTTTCAAGGAAGGTGGACTTAACAGTCCTATTGTAAATCTCTTGACCGATTGCACACTTCATTAGTGTTTCTAAAAGATCTTAACAGAGTAGATCCTAACAGGTCTCCACCTTAATACTCCTAACAGAGTAGATCATTAGAAGTGATCAATTGTAAGCCTTTACCATCTCCCTTCCATTCTGCAGATAGTGAATTTTTGTGGGTGCCATCCCCGCCACAGTTTTTACTTCCTAACATGAGTTTTATGTGATATCATATCTTGTGTTATGTGTCTATTACTTTCATAAATGTTTCTATGAATGTTGCATACAATTAAGTTTATGAATTAATACTACATGCATAAGAAAGAACATTAGATATGGTTAGTAATACAGTAAAGATTGTTTACTAAAGATGAAAGGAGAAAAGTGTTATAAGTTTTAGAGGTACTGATTCACCCCTCCCCTCTCAGTACTACTTCTCATTAATCCCAACAATTGGTATCAGAGCTTAGTCTCTTCTTGGAAAGCTTAAAGGCTTAAGATAAAATATCATACAATGGATAAGTACAAACTTGACAAAAATATTTAGAATAAAAAGCTTGAAATTCAGATGTTCTATGAACAGTATAAAGAAGCTAGAATCAGTATGAGACAACTGCTGGATGAAAGAAAGACTATGGCATCTCTCTATAGTGAGATAGATTGTCTTGAGGAAGAGATTTTAGATTTATTTGAGTCTTCAGGATCAAATACAAGCAAGGCATCAGATACATCAGAAGAAAGCATCACAAGCCTAACTGAGATCAATCTACATCTTGCTGGACAAGTCAAATCTCTGCAAATCAGTCAAGAGACACAAATGATAAGAATGATTGATGTCATGAACAATGCAAGGCAAGCTGAATAAGAAATAACTATAGCTATTGATGATAAAATAAAGATCATAGAAAAGATACAAGAAAAGGAGTCTGAGATACAAAGACTTACAGAGAATCACCATGAGGTAACTAATCAGATTATTCTTATGAGTCAAGAAGCAAACAAAATGAATGTGGAACTCATTGAAAGAATACAGATTATCGGTGAACTAAGAGAAGAGAATGAAAACTAAAGAATGAGTCTAGAATTCTACAACAACATAATGACATGATTAAGAGAGCTGAAGAGAGTACAAAAAGGATGGATGAATTCTTGAATGCACAAAGAAGCCCCAACACCAACACTAGACTAGGGTACACGGAGCATGGAGAGTCATCAAATGAAGCTGATCCAAAATATCCCTACACCAATCCTAGACCAAGAAAGCTGACATGCAATCACTGTGGAAAGCAAGGCCACACCTCAAATGTATGCAGGAGCAAAGAAAAAGGTATTCCTAAATCCACATTTACACTCATTGGACATTGTTATAATTGCAACAAGAAAGGACATAAAGCACATGAATGTAAATCAAAGGTGAAAGAACCAAAGAAGGAAACCTATAGGGACAAGTATTGCCACACCTACAAAATGCATGGGCACACATCTTTGGTATGCAGGAAGAAGAAAATTGAAGCATGGAAACCCAAAAATGAAGAAAATGCATATAAAATGAGAAGAGTCGGTAACTCATATGTTTGGGACTACAATACATGGATAAATTGTATAGCATGTGGTAGATATGGTCACATTGCTGCAAAATGCATGAGATTATGGACTAAAAGGTCTAGAGGCTGGACTAATGCGAGAATGGCATGTTTGCACTGTTATAAGGTTGGACATCTAAAGAAGGACTGCATAGACTAAATAATAGAAACCACCACTTTTGCAAATGGTAAAACCATTGAAGACATCAATAAAATGAGAAAGAAAATGTGGAGGAAAGCTTCGACCATTGAAGAAGCTGGACCAAGAAATGTAGTAGGTGACACCTCATCCCATGGATCTGGTGCCCCACCTAAAGATGAACAAGCAACTATGGAACTGCACTACACCAAGTCATATTTTGCATCAGTTCCATTATACAAATTGATAGATAGTCAAAATCTGCATGAATAAAGATGCATATTATGTTACTTGTTACAATTCTGAGAAATCAACCTCGTTGGTAAAGACATACCAAAAATCATTGGTGAATATAAAGGATGAGTTGTTTACACTTACCGAGAATTGTCGGTCAACACATAAAATGGCTAAGTTGCTAATGTAACCCGACACCCGTTGGTATGGAAGGAAAGTTACAAAGTTGTCTTGACACGACATTGATATCCATCGATAAAAGCAACAAACTTAATAGCCATCCCGAGCATCACGTCAACACCAAGAATTATATTTGAAATTCTTCCTGACAAAATCCGTCTTCATGACCCGACGAGTTGTTGAGAATTTATGAGAGACTTAGGGCAAAAGTCTATAAATACTCGACAGGAGCACTTCATTTCTCACACACAATTTGAGAAGAAAGAGCACAGTGAAAACAGAGTGATAAGAGAGAATTTATCAGAGCAAACTTGAATCGATCCAATGCACTCCAAATAGATCACTCACCAACCACGTGGATTGAAGTAAGTACCGAGCACACCGAAGAACTTTGTTATCATTTTAAAGAAAGCCCTAAATTTGAAATAAGATGGAAACCACTTCAAGAACCGTAAGATTAAGAATGATAAGAAGAATGTCATCAAGTTAATAAAGAACAGTACATGTGTGGAGCCTAAGTACAAGATATGCCTAGAGATTGCATCGCAACACAATGATTCTGACGCATTTTCAAAAATTCCACCTAGGGTTTTGTTGATAGAAGATGTAAGGTATTACATTCACTGCAAGATCGCTGAGATAGGTGATCTGGAGATAGATCAAGCTTACAAGAAGCTGTGTGATGAAAAAGGAAACCTAAAAGAAGAATGCAAGCATCTACAAGTAAAAGGGATAACTAGTGCCCTATATTTCCTGAGGGTTTTGAAAACCGACTGGATTAGGTTAGTTTTGAGCCATATGCATGACCAAAAATTATGGTTGGATGAACCTAAGTAGATCACTAAGGATGTGTTACATGCTATAACTGGTTACCCCATAACTGACAAGCCTAAGGCACACAAGCATCCATCTTGGAAAGAAGTTGAAAAACTCACAAATGTTGTGTGGGATAATAGAGGACTCAAGGTTAACACCATCACCAACAAGGAACTGAGGTTAGGTGCATGTGTGATAGGTTACAAGATCTTCCAAGAAAGCATGCTAAACATCATTGCATCAACAACAGTAAGCACAACCTACAAGATAGTAATGAAGGGAATACAGATGGATCTCTGTGAGATCCTATGGAAGAAACTTGATGAGAATATGGAAAAAATCATGTCTGCAAAGACTAACACATGTAAGTGTGGTTCACCCATCATGTGTATATTCTTTTTATTTTCAAGAATACTTTCCTTCAGTTGGAAAAGTGAAATGGGACACTACAAAGCCAGTCACATTGTAGATTAGTGAACTTATCAAGTCACTAGGTGATAATTTTGATTTAGTGATGACTGAATACTTCCTTGAATTCAAGGAAAAGATGATGGAAAGAGTGAGGATCCCTAAAAAATTGATTGAGAAACATAGGGATGAAATATGTTTTATGGTAGACATAGATTTCACTCACATTAAACTAGTTGTACCAAGGACAGTCTGATTAGCACCTCTTGACTATGAAATTAACATAGATCAAGCAACAAATGCAATTGATGCATTGATAAATGAGCCACTTGACAGTAAACAACCAAGATTTGGAACTTATGAAGAGGCTAAGTCTAAGATAAAAATAGGCCTAGTGATCAAGAAGACAATAAAAAAGAAGAAAAAATGGTAAAGAATCTTGAAAATATTATGTCGGTCAATGAGGAGGAAAAAGAAAAAATAGAGGAAACCAAGGAACATGGTACTATTGGTGAAGAGGAACATGAGCAACAATCAAATTTTGAGGCCATTGAATCTGATACACCTCCACCTCCTACAAAGAAACCAAGAACCACAACAGCCCAGAGAAAAAAGAGACAAATAGTAAAAGCCACTACACCTCTCAAGAAAGGTCAAGTAAGGACCTATAAGAGGAAGAAACAAACAGAGAAAAAAACTGTGAAACCAACACCTACAAAAAGGAGGAAAATACTAGTCAGGACTAAAGCTAACATAGAGGATTCAAAAGAGGATGAGCCTGATGTAGAGAAGAAAAGCTCAACCCCTAGAACAATGGATGAAATTGCCAATTCAATTGCAACAACCGGTACAATGACTAATAGGAAAATCAGACAATGGGAAAAACTTGAGCCAGAGGACCAACACAAAATACAAGATGCAATATTGTGGCCAATGGTCAAGTTCAAATATGTACCAGTAGAATTTATAGGCCAAATACCCAAAGAACTGGGTGACATAATTTCACAACAATGGTCATATGATCTACACACAAAAAAGGAATCAAGGGAGAGGGTACTTGTCACACTCATGCCTCCTGAATCAAAGATGGAAGAGATCAAAGAAATAATGAAAAAGAACTCAAGTAAATTTGTAGCAAAGATAAGAGCTTACAAAGTGCTAGAGGATAAATTTATAGAGCTGGACAGCATGACCGGGGCCAAATGGAGACAAATCCTAGATCTACTTGCAGAGTCAACAAGTTGTAAGAATCAATTACTTCTCACCGACACACCTCATGTAGAGGAGGGGAAAGATAAGGCAATTCCAAAGCACATTGCTTTGGATAATGTAGATAAAAATGAGCCGATTGACTTAGAAAAAGTCATGGATGATCTTGACATTCAAGACATCAGTCATTATGATTCAGATAAAGATCCACAAAAAGAAGATGATGTCATTTTTTATATCTCTTAAGGATCAAACCAAGAAACAAGAATTGGAGACAAAGAAATAATGACATGGATGTTGCTGATGAAATATGGCCAGACACTTCAATTATTGACATCATAGGTCTGGAACCTACAGATCAAATACAAAAAGATGAAGATGTCACTGCTCAACAAGATTAAACTGATGAGCATGACACGCTTCTAGATGCAGCACAAGTGAGCACATAGAATAACATTCCAGTATTGATGAAGGAAATAAATATGCTAGAAGGAAATGAAGAATCTAGTGCACCAGATACAAGCATACCTGAAGACAAGGGTGATGCAGAGACAAAGGATACAATTGCAGATCAAGTTGCAACCAATGATTAGAAAGACAAGTCTACTGATCAGAATAAAGAAGAGGATAAACAAGTAGAAGAGGAAAAGCAAAAGGAAAAAGGTGAAGAGGCAAAGACAGATGACCAGGAGAAGAAAAGAGAAGAGAAATCTATAGAAACACCCAAGGTTGATTGAGAGATGTCTTCACCAAACCGACAGGTGAACCCCAAGTAGAAAACACAAAAAGATTCATCTACAAAGCCTTCATCGAGCACCTCTGAGAAGACAAATGAACTTGCAATGGTAGTTCATACATCTTCTACAAAAATATCAAGGAAGAAGAAGAGCAAGAATAAGAATCCAGTTACTCTGGATGAAATTATTGAGAATCCAGTTACTCTGGATGAAATTATTGAGAATCCAGTATGTGATCCCAGGACATTGGATCCTTCTGAATTGAAAAAGTATCCACGACTTTGTGAAAGGAAAGTCATGCAAGAAAAGTTGAGAAAAGCCACAAAGGAAGCTAAGGTACTTGAAGTTGCACGAGGAATCCTTCAGCAAATTGTACCTGATGTAGATGTTGATAAAAAAACCCCCATGCTTGATCAATTAGTGGTTCTCACTGATGCAATCACATCTCAAAACATAGATGCTGGGAAGGCTATGGAGGCTAGACTTGAAAAGAAGTATGAATTCAAGTTAGCTGAGAAGATAAGCCAAGAAGTGACACTACAAAAGGTAAATCTTTTTGAACTGGTAAGCACAATAGACCCCATTCTTTCAGAAGTAATAACTTTAATACAAAAATTATGCACACTAGATTAACTCACAAAGGTGTATACTGACAAGATAGCACAGATTGATGCTGATCTCCAAGAAAGTGCACAAAGTATCACAAACAGTGAAGAGGCAATCAAATTGCACAATGAATAGCTTAAGAAAGCTCGAAAGCTAAGACAAGACATACAGATTGCAGAAACCAAGTTTAGAGATGAGGTGAATGAGCTTCAAGCTCAACTCTTACCAACTCTCACACTACTGCAACAACATATGACAGAGGCAAGAGCACTCATTGCCACCCTTGAAATGTTTGTCCTAGACACCATTTATGATATGCATGCCTGAATTGAGCTACAACACATGACACTAGAACTCCTCAAAGAAAAATGGGAGAAAATGATCGAAGATATCAAGAACACCCACTCCCACATTCTTGACACACTATAAGTTACACATTTTTGACAACTTATAAGTTGTACATTTTTGTCATGATTATCAAAAAGGGGGAAATGATATGTACACTCAATCAGTAAAAGGGGGAAATGAAAGGAAGAAATGATTTGTACAGTCAGTGAGTTAAAAGAGGAAAGAACAAAAAGGGAAATGTATAGTACAAAGGTAAGTATACATGTACATATATTTATACTATATCGATGCATACAGTTAGGGGAAGTCATATAATGACAAGGATATATCTATGGTGTACATACTAAACACTTTAGTATTATGCACATATCAATTTTTTATACGAATGTCAAAGGGGAGATTGAAGACATTATATTTTACCATTATTATATACAAATAAAAACATGATGAACATCATCGATTTATGCTACACTGACAGACAGGGCACAACACTGCCGGATGCCAAGGTTACCGATACTGCCAACTACAAAGAATCCCGACAAACAATATTCAGTGTTACCCGATGACAAAAAGGAAAAAGGAACCCGACGAGTAACCAACAGTGCAACCCGATGAAATAATCAAAGAGTGGAACCTGACAGATGAAGGGAACTCGACAATCAGTTCAATGAAGGAACACCGACAGACTTTCAGTTCACAATGATGATCAAGAACCGACAATCAGTTACATCCCACAAAAAGTGGATCTGACTTTCCACGTCAGATAAATCATTGAAGTTTTATATTTAGCTTCTTGGTTTGTTTTAAATCCATTACGTGTGGAGAAAGAAATGTAATTGTTATTTTTTTATCAGTTTAACTGTTTTAAAACATGTAAACTAAAGGATCAAGGTCAAGTTGTATACCTTGGATCTTGAGTTAACATTGTAATGCGTGATTCTAATATAGGTCAAATACTTGTATAAATAGATTCTCAATCAATTGTGAACATGTTGTTTGATGATGATTGTAGCCACTGAGAGAATCTAAGGATCAGATAAGAGAATTCATGCAACGACACAGACAAAGATCAAATCAATTTTCAAGAACAGAACATGGGCTACCAACGAGTAGGAAAAGATATTAATCAATCACTATAGGTGATATTCATATTCTGTGAGCTTTAAAGGATCTGTAATAAAAAATTATAGATTGCATACAGTCAAGTCAAACATATTGTACACATTCTAACAAGTGGGTACACTTAAGAAATCCTTTCAAGGAAGGTGGACTTAACAGTCCTATTGTAAATTTCTTAACCAAGTGCACACTTTATTAGTGTTGCTAAAATATCTTAACAGAGTAGATCCTAATAGGTCTCCACCTTAATACTCCTAACAGGGTAGATTATCATAAGTGATCAATTGTAAGCCTTTACTGGCTCCCTTCCATTCTGCAGATAGTGAAGTTTTGTGGGTGCCATCCCCACCGTAGTTTTTACTTCCTAACAAGAGTTTTCTATGATATCATATCTTGTGTTATGTGTCTATTACTTTCATGAATGTTGCATACAATTAAGTTTATGAATTAATACTACATGCATAAGAAAGAACATTAGATATGGTCGGTAATAGAGTAAAGATTGTTTACTAATGATGAAAGGGGAAAAGTGTTATAAGTTTTAGAGGTACTGATTCACCCCTCCCCTCTTAGTACTACTTCCCATTAATCCCAACATTACCATACATTAGTGTATGGTAAGGGGTCCTATGGGGTGTTAGAGAGTGTTAGGACATAATAATGTGTCCTAGGACCAATTAACAACGCTTACAATATCTAAGATGTAGAGAGAAGGGTCCTAAAGACTCATACGGGGTCCTAGGACACATTAATGTGTTCTAGGACCCCTTTTGACCCTTAGGATACCTTAGGACCCCTTACCATACATCTTAGGTGTTGTAAAGGGTCTTGAGGGGTCATAAGAAGTTCTAGGACATGTTAACATGTCATATGACCCTTTAAGACCACTTACGAGCCCTTAGGACTCCTTACAATTAATTAGTGTATGGTAAGGGGTACTAAGGGTTCCTAAAACACATTGATGTGTCCTACGACCCCTTATCAACCCTTATGACCTGTAATATGTAGAAAGAGGGATCTTCAAGGGTCCTAAGGGGTCATAAGGGGTTGTAGGACACATTAATGTGTTATAAGACCCCTTATGACCCCTTATCATACATCTTAGGGGTCCTAAAGGGTCATAATGGGTCATAACGGATCCTACAACACATTAATGTGTCTTAAGACCCCTTACGTCTCCTTATAGAACCCCTTAACATTTTTTAGTTTATGGTACAGGGTCTTAAGGGGTTTAAGGTGTCATGAGACACATTAATGTGTGGACTATGACCCCTTAAAAACCCTTATGATCCATAAGATGTAGAGAGAGGGGTCTTAAAGGGTCATAAGGGGTCTTAGGACACATTAATGTATCCTAGGACCCCTTATGACCCCTCAGGACACCTTACCATACATCTTAGGGGTATTAAAGGGTTCTAAGGGGTCAAAAGAGGTCCAAGGACACATTAATGTGTCTTAGGATCTCTTAAGGACCCTTATGACCCCTTAGCATACATTAGTGTATGGTAAGGGGTCGTAAGAGGTGTTAGGGATTCCTATGACATAGTAATGTGTCTTAGGACCCATTAAAAACCCTTGCAACACCTTATATGTAAAGAGAGGGGTCCTAAAGGGTACTAAGGGGTCCTAGGACCTATTAAAGTGTCATGGGACCCCTTAGGACCCCCTACCCTACATATTAGGGACGTTAAAGGGAATAAGGGGTCATAAAGGGTTATATGACTCCTTATGACCCCTTAGGACCAATTACCATACATCTTAAGGATCCTAAAAGGTCGTAAGGGGTCATAAGAGGTCCTATGACACATTAATATGTCTTAAGACCCCTTACAACCCCTTAGGACATATTACCATTCACTAGTGCATGGTAAGGTGTCCTAAGAGCTTGTAAGGGGTATAAGGGGTCATAGGACACATTAATGTGTTATAAGACACCTTAACAACCCTTATGGTACTTAATATGTAGAGAGAGGGGTATTCAAGGGTCCTAAAGGGTCAGAAGGGGTCCTAGGACACATTAATGTATCTTAGGACCCCTTTTGACCCTTAGGAAACCTTATTACCCCTTACCATACATCTTAGGGGTCATAAGGGGTTATAAGACACATTAATGTGTCCTAGAATCCCGTAAGACCACTAATAAACTCTTAGGACCCCTTACCATTCATTAGTGTATGGTAAGGGGTCCTAATGAGTCATAAGGGGTATAAGGGGTCATAGGGCACATTAATGTGTCTTAGGACCCCTTAACAACCCTTATGACTCCTAATATATATAGAGAGGTGTCTTTAAGGGTTGTAAGGGGTGATAAGGGGTCCTAGGACACATTAATATGTCCTAAAAATCCTTATTACCCCTTAGTACACCTTACAACCCCTTATCATACATCTTAGGGATCTTAAAGTGTCCTAAGGGGTCATAAGGGGTTCTAGGATGTGTTAATGTGTCCTAGAACACCTTAATCTATCCTAGAACATCTTAAGACCCCTTACTATATCTTACCATACATTAGTGTGTGGTAAGGAGGACTAAGGGGTCTTAAGAGGTCCTTGGACATGGTGATGTGTTCTAGGTCAAGTTAACAACCCTTATGACACTTAAGATGTAGAGAGAGGATTCCTAAAGGGTACTAAGGGGTCATTAGGGGTCTTATGATCCCTTATGACTCATATCCCTACATCTTAGGTGTGCTAAAGGGTCCTAATGGGTCATAAGGGATTCTAGGACAAATTAATGTGTCATAAGACCCTTTACGACCCCTTACCATAAAGTAGTATATGGTAAGGCATAATAAGGGGTCTTAAAGGGTCCAATGACATAGTAATGTGTCCTAGGACCCACTTAAGACCACTGAGGACCCCTTAAAATTTATTAGTTTATTGTAAGGGCCCTTAAGGGGTCCTACGACACACTGATGTGTTCTAGGACCCCTTAAGACCATTGACGACCCCTTAGCACCCGTTACCATTCATTAGTGTATGGTAAGGTGTCCTAAGGGGTTGTAAGGGGCCTCAGAGGTCCTATGACACATTAAAAACCCTTACAATCCCTAATATTTAGAGAGAGGGGTCCTCAAGGGTTCTAAGGGGTCATAAGGGGTTATAGGACCCATTAATGTGTCCTAGGATCCCTTATGACCCCTTATCATACATCTTAGGTATCTTAAAAGTTTTTAAGAGGTCATGAAGGGTCCTAGGACACATTAATGTGTCTTAGGATCCCTTAAGACCCCTTAGGACTCCTTACCATTCATTAGTGTATGGTAAGGGGTCCTAGGGGGTTGTAAGGGGTCTAAGGGGTCCTAAGACACATTAATCTATCCTATGACCCCTTAACAATCCTTCTACCCCTAAGATGTAGAGAGAGGAGTCATAAGGGGTCATAAGAGGTTCTACAACACATTAATGTGTCCTAGGACCCCTTACGACTCTATACCATGCATCTTAGGGGTCTTAAAGGGTTGTAAGGGGTCATAAGGGGTCCTAGGACACATTAATGTGTCTTAGGACCCCTTAAGACCCATTAGGACCCCTTACCATTAATTAGTGTATGGTAAGGGGTTTTGGGACACATTAATGTATCCTAGGACCCCTTGACAATCCTTATGACCCTTAATATGTAGAGAGAGGGGTCCTAAGGGGTCCTCACCTTCTCTCTCTAATGAGTCCTATGACTATTAATATGTTCTAAGGAGTTCTAATGGGTCCTAATGTGTTAGAATGGGTCTTAATGGGTCCTAAGGGGTCATAATAGGTCTGAAGGGTTCTTAGGACCACTTAGAACCCATTCGAACCCCTTAGAAAACATTATGACACATTTGGACACATTAGAGCCCACTAGTGTGTCCTAAAATGATCAATACATTCTAAGTGGTCCTAATGTGTCTTAAGAGGTCTAAATGGGTCCTAATGTGTCCTAAGGGGTCCTAAAGGGTTGTAGGACCACTTAGGACCCGTTATGACCCCTTATGATACATTAGAACCACTTAGAAATATAAAGAGTGTCCTACAATGATTAATGCTCTCTCTCTCTCTCATATGACTGTTAATATGTTCTAAGGGGTCCTAATGAGTCCTAATGTGTCCTAATGGGTCCTAAGGGGTCATAATGGGTCCTAAGGGTTCCTAAGACCACTTAGAATCCATTAAAACCCCTTAAAAAATATTAGTACACATTAGAGCCCATTAGTGTGTCCTAGGATGAATAATGTGGTCTAAGGGGTCTTACGAGGCCCTAATATATCCTAAGGGGTTGTAATGGGTCCTAAGAGGACCTAGGACCACTTAGCACCCATTATGATCCCTTACAATACATTATAACCACTTAGAACCCTAAAGAGTATCCTTAATCAAGTTACAAGCTTAAGGTTATAATCCATAGTCCATTGACAATCATGTTGAAGACAATGTGTTGATTCTTGAAATTTGGCTAAGTCTGAAATTTCCTAAAAACCCTCAAAATCCAAAATATTTATCTTAATTCCTATGAAGCTGAAACCACTCTAAAACATCCCAAAAGTATATACATAAAATGTAACTTAAGTATAAGAAAGGAAGAATATGTAACTTATACTTAAATGTTGTTGAAATTATATTGGAATGATGTACTAAGAGGGGAGGGCTGAATCAATACCTCTAAAAAAATTTCTTGGTTAGCCCATTAACCCTTAATCATTAGTTTGTAAATTATCTTATCTAACTATTCATCTTTCTTTATGTATATGCAATCATATCATAAGTTCTTTAATATGTAACCATAACAGAAACATTCATGAAAATAGATAACACATAACACAAGATATG
>MU224734.1:1117561-1140455 GCA_018584345.1 Thuja plicata | reverse complement strand
TGTTAAGATCTACTTCGTTTGAAGCTTTAGCAACACTGTTAAGTGTGCACTCTGTTAAGAGATTTGGAAAGAATGGTTAAGTCCACCTTCTACAAAAGGATTTTAGATGTGATGCACTTATTAGAATTCAACTACATAAGTCTTTGATATGATGATGTATGCAATATTTAATTTCTGATAATAGATCCTATTAAGCTTCATATATATATAAGTAATCATTCTTCCATGATTGAATAATACCTTTATCTACTCGTCGGTAGCCTCTGTGTGTTCTTGACAACTGATGTGATCTATTTATGAAATTTGCATGAATTTTTCCTTTTTCTCCTTAGATGCTCTTCGTGGCTACCAACAACAATGAATTCATAACTCACAATTGATTTGAACATCTATTTATACTAGCTTTTGGCGCAATTCTTGATTCACGCTTCGCAAGTTAACTCTAGATGCAAGGTTTACAACTTGACCTTGATCTTTAGTTAGATATGTTTTAGATCCATTAGGATGCTTTAAAACATTTACATAAAGCTTGCTTGACCCTCAAGTTATGATTTAAAAAAAAATAAAACTCTATAAATAGAATTACATTGCTTTATCTGACGTGTAAAACTCAGATCCACTTTTTGCAGGTTCTCTAACTGACTGTCGGTTCTGACAGCAATTTTCTTGGTCGTTGGTGTTCCTTTCTTGAACTAATCATCGGGTATGCCTTTTCTGTTCCATCAATTTTGTTCTCAAAACTGTGTCATTGGTGATGATCTCAATGTTATGAAATTGACCCATCGGTGATGTCCTAGTCACTTCATCGATGCAACACTTGTCAGTGTTCGTCGATCAATTCCATACTTAGCATTTTCTTGTGACCTCTGTGTTCTGTTAGATATGCTCGCTATTTGCCAATAATGCTTTTAGTCTGCCGGTAATGCTTGTAGTCTGCCGGTGATCTCTGTCAATTTTTTTCACTAAGTGTACTAATGGAAAAATTAATGTCATCAATCTCCCCCTTTGACATTAGTATCAAAAATATGATATGTGCAACATACTGAGTGTTTTAGTATGTACACCTATGTATACTCCTTCCTTAGTCATTTGAATGAATCCCCCTATGTATATGATGGTAAGTGTAAGTATATATACATATCCTTATGTAGTTTTCTTTTTGATATATATATGTACATAACTTTATCTATGTTTGTTTCTTTTGTACATACAATATACATTTCCTTTCCTCCTTTTATTATTCTAAAGGCAAAGGTACTTACAACTTGTCAAAAAGGTGGGAATGTGAGGACTTGATCTCCTCCATCATCTTTTCCCATTTCTCCTTTACATTTCTAGAGCCATGTGCTCCAGTGATATCCGTATATGTATATCATAGATGCTGTCTACTACAGACATCTTGGGGGTTGCAATAAGATTTATTGCATTAGAAATATGTTGCTGTAAAATAGTAAGATTAGGCAGAATGTGTGCATGTAGTTCTGTAATCTCACCTCTTAGTTGTGTTTTAGCATCCCATATTTCTTTCCTTATCCTGTTAGCCTCTATGACCTTGTCATGATGCACCTTTATACTCTCTGCATGTGAGGTTAGGCTTTGTGCACTAGTTGTGACATTGGAATCTATCTCTGCTAGTTTGTCACTATTTTCTTTTGTATAGTTTTCAAGTGTGCACATATTTTGAACTAAGGTGATAGCTTCAGCAATCATTGGCTCTAATTGATCAGTTAGTTCAGATAGCTTTACCTTGTTTAGTGCCACTTCTTGGCTGATTTTATCAATTAATTTATATTGATACTTCTTTTCTGCTTGTTCTGCATCTATATTTTGTTCTGTGATTGCGTCGGTAAGAACAACAATTTGTTCCTTAACTATAGCATTTGCTTCAAGTTTTACCTCAGGAACAAGTTGTTGGAGAATATATTTTGCCTTGTCAAGTGCCATTTTTTCCCTGTGTTCTTGTATCATTTTCTTTTGAATGGCTTTTCTTTGACATAGCACTCCAAACTCTTGAAGTTTATCACTGTCCAAAGTGGTAATATCCTAGTTTGGAACTTCTATGACTTCATCCAGTGTGACAGCCAAGATGTCTTTCTTTACTATTTTCTTCTTCTTCTTCTTTGGCTGGGTGGTAGATTGATGTACTCCCATCTATAAAGCGTGAGATTGAGTTGACTTGGTAGGTGAGGGTCGAGAAGATGAGGCATCCTTTTGTATCTGTTCAGAGTCCACCAGCTGGTTTGGTGAAGACGTCTCCTCATTTTCCTTGGGTGTATCAACAAATGTATCTTCTTTAAGTTTTATACCTTCATTCTGCTTGACTCCTTCACTTTTATTTTGTTCTTCAACCTTTCTCAATGTTGTTATGCCCTGCATCCCTATCCCTACATTTTATGTGCAAAATGTTGGGTCCCCCTTTTTGCTTTCTGCTTTTGGCCCTTGCCTTGTCTTTTTCCTTTGTTTTCTTTGTTTTCCTTCTCTGGGGTTTTCTTCCACGCGGTGTTTTTTTTTCTTTTATTTTTGTCTCTCGTGTCTCTGGGACTCGGTCCTAGAGTTGGTCGTCCTTTGTCGGGAACCGGATTCTAGACTCTGGGATTCTTCGCCATAATGTCTTCTTTTCGTAAGATGGTATAGTTGCATGGAATCCCCGGGCCTGGAGTCTGGAGGTCTGTCTGTCTGGAGTTTGTGGGAGGAAAGGTAACTTGCTTTTTACCACGGGTATAAATGGAAATTACCTATCAATTTCACAATTACTACGATTAAAACACTTAAGCAATTTGAGCGATTTTACAGTGATTTAGCGAGAGTCTAGTGTGAATCATTCCGAGCTATTCTGAGCAATTGTGGGTGGTTTGTGGTGGTAAGTGGTGACCATTTGACGGTAGAGGCTATTGCAGAGCATTCGCGGCACGAGTTCCTTTCTGTGCCCTTCTCCATTTTTAGGTTGGTGCCTTCTTTCCTCTCTGCTTTCCTATTTTTTTTTTGGTTTTTTGTGTCTGGTTTTTGTGTCGTCTTGCTTTTCTGTTCTGTGTTGCGTTTGTTTCTGGTCTGCCACCTGTTGGTGGGTTGGCTCTGCCAGAGGGTTGCCCACCCTCTGTGTAGATGTAGGATAATGTGCAAGTTGTAGATGTTTTGTACATTCTTTGGTTTTGTAAATAGTTGCCCTGCATTCTGTGCATATGTATATTTGGTGTATATTGTTATATATCCCTCTGTTTATCATATATATGTCCTTCAACTCTACTTAGGTTAGGTGTATATTCTGTGTATATATGTTTGGTAGTCTATCAAGCTCGCCATGCTATATTTGTTTTATGTTCCTAATTTGTGAGCTCGCTCTAGACAGAATATCGCCTGATTGAAACTCAGCTCTCGGTTAGTTTCAACCAGGTGGTTTTCTCTCTCCTCTGTAAACTAGCTTGTCCTTCATTTATGACCCATGCACACATTTAAATTTTTCCAAGTGGCCTTTGCTTTTCGTGCATTCAGACAATTGGCTCCACTGCCGTCACCATAACTTCCATTTATTGCATAGCCACGTGGCGTACACGTGGGTCTGACAGCTCGCTTTTTACACACACCTTCCAACGGTTAGTTCTCCAGACTTCGGGTCTCTTGCCATCACCCAACTCATGTCTTGCTTTTACTAAGTGTGATGAGACCCTCGAGCCTCGGTATTGGTTAAATCTCCAAGTTTGCAAAACATATATATACTTTTCAAGATTTTTGAACTAAACTAACTTTTCAGGGAAAGCAAGCGCCACAGTGGTAAGATCTTCGGATCCTGGAATAATATTTATTTATCTATTCTGACGGTCGCCTTGCCCTGCAGGTTTCCAAAACAATGTACTTTCATCATGTCTGAAGCTTCTGCATCTTCACCACCCAGGAGTCTGGAACTTCCTTCTACGGCGGTCACCAGGGCAGCTGTTAGGTCCAAAATAGAGAAGGCTCTAGAGAAACTACCCATGAGCATGAAATACGTAAAGAAAAATGTTATCATGGGCTCAAATATTTAGTCAAAAGTCTAGTTCATTACCGACACTAGCGTCGGGACATGGCCTGAGATGCAGGCCTTGGTGAAAATGATGTACATTCAGTGACAGGTCGGGGATCTATTGGCCATTAAAATTGGGAATTCTGGGATTCTTAAGGCAGCTTGTTTCCCGTGCTTGGTGTAGTCACTGGAGCTTATTATTACACTTGCAGTGCACTACAATACATCTGTCCGGGCGATTATGCTCGCAGCCCCAGAGCCAACTAGGTATCCCACCCGTATGGTGTCTCTCGACGCCACAAATTTTCAGATTGGGTTGGGGATTCCTTAATTTGACAAGCTAGCTGTAGTTACCAGATCAGATGCCTTGGCACAGTTTAAGAAGTTGGAGGAAGCGGTCCATATATATATGAATAATAATTGGCTTAAGGCCCCGAAGAGGGATCCCAAGAGGATGAAGATAGAAATCCCCAGGTTCGAATTCAAAGAAAATATCCAGACGGGGATGATAGCATTATGTCGGGTCTTCGGGCAATCACATGCCCGAGAATTCTCTGGGTGGATGTATTACTTCCTGCTTGGTATCAGCACGGGCGGGGAACATTTTGACTGGGCTGCCATAATTTCAAACCATTTAGACTCCCATTTCCTTAAGATAGTCTAGAAGAAGAAGTTTTATATGACTTCCTATGTTTTCTGGGCCTTGGCACAATAGCGACCCTGTACCAATGGGTTACTCATTGACGGCATACTCGGGATAGCTCTTGGCCAAAAGGCCCCTTGGGATCATTTTCCACAGATTCAATGGGAGGCCAGTTTCCCCAGTTTTTGTTGAGTAAACAATGCTTTCGTTTACTACAACCTGCTCACACCCACCCGGGATGCAGGATACCGCCCGTCTACAGAGGTGATGGATTTGGTCTAGAGCTATGACCATTATTATATACAGTTTCAACAGCATACATACATAAGGGTAACCGGCTTCTCTAGGAAACCCTACTTGTTACCCAAACATTGTGGGAACAAGATAATTCTTTTGGATTATTGCAGGCAGATAATGGAGTTGCATGCATTCTATGCCTTGAAGAAGGTAACAAATATTCCATTCCCAATCACTTGTGGGAATTATTCATACAGTCTGGCCACCACCAAAGAAGTAGACAATGAGCTTAAAAGCTGTAACTTGGCAGAATTCTACTTGGCGCGAAAGCATTTTGATCCGCATGGAAAAATTGCATTGGCACTCCCACGGGCATCAGAGCCCCACCAATACCACATGGAAGGCTTCTGGGAAGATTTCTAGGATGACATGGAAGTACGAGGCCGGCACTACGTCAGGATGACCGCAAGGATGATGGAAAGATTGAAGCTCCGGAGATTTTCAGATGACTTCTTAGATGATGGCTCCATAATCGATCCCCAGTACAAAGCAAAGGGGATCGATAAGTTGGCCCTCCCACCAGTGGACTGGGATGCACAGGAGGGGCCCACCATTAAAGAGTTCACCAACAACATGGTTGAACGCAGCCATGCCTACTTTAAGGTGTGCCCCAAGAGTATCCACCGGGCTGCCCAGTCGATACTAAAGTTAACCCCGAGGGCTGGGACTTCTGCACAAGGAGGAGATAAAGGGAAAGAAATAATGGATACTCCAGCTGTGCAAGAAATCCCCATAAAAGAGCTAATAAAGCAATTAGCAGTGGCCTCCCAACAAATGAGGGAGAATTTAATCACACGGCTGGCTATGCCGGTACTCATGACCGGACCAATTCACCCTCCCTCCTCCCCTTCACTAGCGGCCTTAATGGTTAAGGCAACGGGGGTGGATCCAGAAGAACAGGCGGTACTAAGGGATGCGGGGCCACCCTTAGTCACTAGGAGAAAGAAGAGGCTTAACCAAAAGCCCAAGGCAGAGCCAAAGCTCGGGATGCCCCAGATCCCACAAGTTGAGATCCTTTCCTCTAATTCCCCAGAGCCGAAAAGAGAACCAGAGTCTGCTAAAGTCCCAGCCAACCCTCCCCCATAGGATGAATTTGATGATGTCTTTAGAACCGATGAGTTCAATAATTTATAGGGGGACGTCGAGCAGACAGAGGCTGAAGTCCCAACACAAGAAGAAGCTCTAGAACAAGAACCTGCGCAGGAGTAGGAAGAATAGATGGAGGAAGAAAAGGAGACAGAACAAGAGATTGCCTCCAAAGTCCCGGAGATACAAAGCATGGGAGTGGACCAACAAAAGCAAAGTGAACAAATGGCATCCGCTGGGGGAACCGGACCTACGGGAGGAACTGTAACCCCTGCCACAGTGTTCCAAGTGTCACTCCCCAGAATGATATTTGGGTAGGTAATCACTACGGCTCAAACACTAAATATTGGCCCGATACCTCCACCATTGTTGAAAGATGTACCAATGGAAGAGGAAATCCCAGCAATAGAGGATGAGGAAGAAGACGAACAACAATAGAAAGAAACCCCTGGGGAAACCAACGAAGACCCAAACATAGCCAAAGATACATATGATAAGATAAAAGAAACAAATGTCACCAGGGAAAATGTTGCCGATGAATCAAAAGATACAGGAAAGGAGTCAGGTGAGACCCATACCACTGAAGAGGAACAGCAGCAAGATGTCGGGGAAGAACCCAAGGAACAAACTTTGGCTAATAAGCCACCCCTGCCACCATAGTGGTTGGTAGAAACCAAGAAAAGGAAGGCCCTGCTGACTCCTAGAGCTCATCTCTCCTTGGCCAAGATGATGGCTCAAGCCAAGGACCCACCAAAGGCCAAGAAAGCTCAGATGGTTCATACTCTTCAAACCGGGCTAGCAGAGAAATAGTTGCAGTGGTAGCAATACCTCCCTTAGATGCTGATGAAGCAACCGTGGAGACCGGGGATTATAATATCACAGAGATATCACTGGGAAAGAGGGGAAAATAGGGTGAGGTAGACCTATTAAAAGACTTGGCTGAGGCAATAGAGGCCAGTTAGCCCGTTATGAAAAAGAGGCCCAAAAGCTCAAGGCAGAAAAAGAGAAAAATGCAAACCTCATGGGGTTGCTGACTGAGCTGGCTCAGCCTATCAGTTCTATTCCTCTAGAGGCCTCCACATCTAATGCACCACTATCACAAAGTGACATAGATTCATTATGGGCGATGAAGAAGAAAGCCCAGGTGGTTGATGAGTGGGTTGCTCTATAGGTAGGAAATGTCCGACATTTTTTGGTGTCCACCCTCCCGGACTTATATGCGGCCCGACATGTCTTGCATCAAGCCGAAACCATTGTCAACATATGGGAGGTGACATCAAAAATTATGAAGCATGGAAGGTAGAATTTGAAGAACTCCTCGGCCTTGGGGAGGAAGTGGTTTCTGAGTCTAGAATTTTGGGGGAGGATTCGTTCAATTTTGTGAGGACTCAACACTCCAGACTTGACCTCACATTGGGGGTAATCAAGAAACTGGTGGGAACTCTATGGGAGAAAATCAATGCAGTACAATATTCTTTTAATTTATACAAGTCTTTTGTTATGAAGGTCTTTGGAGCTGACCCATTCAGCATTGATACTTGCACGCCGGAGGAGTATGTCCTAGGGAAGTTTGGTGAGTTGATGGAATCAAGGTATCAATCCCTAAAGGGAGTAGATGGCACCCAAATGATGAGAATAGCTTATATGGTACTCAGTGGTCACGATGCAGCAAAAATGGCCGATGAATTTAAAGGAAATGTTCCGGACCTAGGGGAACAGATTGAGGTGGCTGAGTACCGGCGGGCTGGTCTTAAGGAAGCTGATGAAGATGGAATCTCCCGTCTCCTCCAAAAATTCAACGATAATAAGAAACAATAAATATTCTCTAGAGGCCAGAGAAAGGCCAAGTATTTTTGTATTCTTTATTCTTTCAGAACGTAAGTTCCCAGATCCCAGAGTTCTGGATCCCATATTCTGTATTCTTTCAGTGACCCGTGTCCCGGTCCCCAAAGGCTGACCGGTCACTTTCAAGCAGTTAATAAAGGTCATCGAAGGTTGTCAGAGAGTAGATAGCTACATCAAGACACGTCAGATCGACAAGAGGCTTTCTGACAAATGACCTTCTCGAGGCACCGCTTCAGATATACACCTGGTACATTGGAGATAGGGCACTGTATTTCTCATTTATGAGGCATGTAGCCTCGATCCCTAGGGGATCAAATTTCTTCTTTTTTCCTTCCTAGCTCTCTTCTCGAGGCTGATTCTTCCACTCCATTCTCCTATCTTATTCTTCTAACATGTTAGACCTTCTCTATCTTGAGGTCTTTTGTAAAGTGGTGCAGGTAGTACCGACCACTAGATAATATCTTTTATGACAAGATGTAAGATAGGGTTAGGGTTAGGGTTAGAAGAAAATGTATATAAATAGAAAGTCTGGCCCTATTCCAAGGGTTGGAAAAATTAATATTTTTGCAGTCCATAGTAATAGAGAAGAAGTATTTCTATTTCAGTTGTAGAGCTTAATGCTCCTTGGTCTTTAAGCTTTCCGTAGTTAGATGCTCCCTTGGAGCTACCATTGTACTATGCACCAGTGCTTGCTGGAAGCAATGTTAATGAAGAAGAGAGAGTTCTTGCAATGACGTTGTTGGCACTTTGTCTTCTAAGTTAATGGTATTTTATGTTTAATGTTCTTCATGTCTTCTACTCTGATACTTTAAGTAGATTAACGACCTCCTTTCCCTTGCTACCGATAAAATATGAACTGATGGTTGTGTATTTCTTTGGTATTTAGTGTAGTATATTAGAGCATTATTGATGTATTGAATGTTTAAACATAACTATAAGTAGATGAAATAGTTCTAACCCTGCAGGATCTTTTTCAGTTTATTTACTAAGTGTAAAAATGCTTGGGAAAACCTCACCTATCTGAATCCTTGGAGGGAACGAGTTGAAGAAACTAGCTATCCCCCTCAAAAATAGTCACAGCTCCCAAATAAGCCCCGCACCGTCAAGATCTGACCCTTAGGTGCTTGGAGGCCTAGGGAATCTCATTTCCCTGGATAACCTTTGCAGGCGAAGTTGGCCAGTACCCTGATACTCGGTGACAACTTACATCTGTTGGCGGACCCAGTCACCAAAGTCCTGTCAACAGAAAATGGTGCTAGAAGGAAAGCATTAACTCGTCCCCCTCTCGAGATTCCAATTTTACACCTCCCGAGGGTTCCCCAAGCCATAGTTTTAGGAGTCAAGCCTTCAGTGGGATTGGGTCTTTCTCCCCAGCAAAATTTGAGAGAATCCTTAGGTCAGCCCCAAACCCTGGAATTTTTTTCAAACTTGAGCATCCCACTCGAAAGAAATGGACCCTGAAAACCACACCAACCACTATCATCTGGGGGTCAAGTACACCGTAGAATATCCAAACTTCTTAGACAATCCTGGGAACTAGTGTTCAAACTACTCAAAATCTAGTTTCCCAAATGGCTGCATATTTTGGTAACACCGGGTCCCCTATGGAAACTTTTTTGGGCGCAGTCAACGACTTACCCTTGCCCACGATATGAGCACCTAGGCTCATGAACCCTAGAAGAATACTTACAGGCATACAAAGATGCCATGAAACGACACCACATCCAACATGAAGATGTTGTGACTCAGATGTTTCCCTTGTCCCTAGGACAGGGCGAACTGAACTGGTACCTCAACCTTCCTGCCAACTCCATCAACAGTTGGCAGGACATGAAGGACACCTTCTTGGCTGCCTTTTGTGTACATGTGGACCCAACTTGGTCCCATAGCCAGTTCATCTCTATTAAAAAGGAACCCAATGAACCCTTTGTAGCATTCAATCATCAGTTCTAGTGTGCCTTGAAGCGGTGCACGAGCCCTTTCATTCTATCCCCAGAAGTAACCATACAGACCTATCTCAATGTGATGGACCCCTTCATTGCCACTCTCCTCTGGAGAACAACCGCCGTGGGCGACTGAGACACTTTGGAAAAAGTTTACAACCTAGCCTTAGAACTGTCCCATGGCCTTAACAAGTCCCTAGGTAGGATTGGGAAGAGCACGCCCTTCAACATGATCCCTGACAAAATTGCATACGCCGAGGGATATAACCCCAATTTGGAAATGGGTGCCCCCGCGATGGCAATGAATCCCCTGCCACTGCCAATAGACCAGCAGGCCCAGTACGTTTACCCATCACAGACTCAGGCAATACCAGGTCTGGAAGTCTTCCCTTGGAATCAGCCGCAGCAAGCACAACAACTGAAGACACAACCACCTAGAGTGCCATTCTTTCAGTCATCCGTGACTGGAGGATTGCCGCCCTTGACTTCGGAAAATATTGCTGCCTTTCCAGGGAACTAACAACAACTATCACATTGTGACACAAACACTCAGTTGACCGCTGAGGTTGAATCCCTCTGGTGAATGTTTTCCACCCTGACTGTGGACATGGGTCAGCTGAAGGCAGGGTCCTATGCACCCCAGAATTCCAATTCCCAAAGAGGGAATATTTTCTTTGGCCAACAAAACAACAATGCCGAGGGAAGAAACTTCAACAATGGGCCTTGGCCCAGTCAACAGAAATAGAACAATAACGTGAACACCGGAGGCCCACCTCCGAACCAAAATTCCAATCAAAGTGGTGCTGGACCATCACACTTCACACTAGTTGTAGACTTCTAGCCCATGACCAATTGGTGTAGATTGCACGATACAGGCTTCCACAATGAGGTAAATTGTGCCACACTAGAGAAGGTCATTATGAGCTCCCAGCTGGATAGACAATAATCACATGATGCTACTCCCCTAAATCCTCCTATGTAGGAGTAAATTCATAGTGCATTCACCTATGAGACCATCTTCTTCGGATCCTCCGGGTAAGATGAAGAAGAATCTAAACTGCAGGGATTATTTGACGAATTGATTCTGGCCTTTGAGGCCAATGCCTTCACCAACCCGCGGACTCCAAACAATACTCAGAGCTAGGATGGTAAAGGACCAGTCTATATGCCAACACCTCCTACCAAGGATGCTCCTCCCTGGGATAATACAACTGATTGGCCCACCCCTCTAAAAGGTTCTAGCTCTAACCAAGCGAAAGACCTAGCCGAGGGAAGCCACCAATTTCTAGGAGAAAAATTTGACATTATAAAGGCGTTAAAACAAACCACCACCTCCATGACCTTGATGGAGGTTTTGCTAAATTGTCCCGAGTAGAAGAAGTCTCTTCTAAAGCTCTTGAGAAACCTGAAAGTTGTGAGTCGCTCGCCCAAGACTGTCTCTTTTGAGGACACCAACGTGGCTGTCTTCCGAGGAAACAATGAAGATCCTCCCTTCCTACTAGGCCTGAATATCCAAGGAAAAAACATACACAACTGCTTAGTAGACTCTAAGGCTTCGGGCAACATCATGCCCTTATCCATATGCCAGAAGCTCAGATTCCATCCCACCCCCTCTAATGGCGCAGTGATTCAATTGGATAAAATTGCCGTGAAAATGGTGGGGGAATTGAAGAATGTCTAGATACAGCTTATCTAGGACCCTAGAATAGCCAGCATAATTAACATCTAAGTGGTAGACATCCCAGAGACTTATGGGATGTTATTAAGTTAGAATTGGTCTAAGTCCTTGAATGGATACTTTTCAACTAACTTCTCCCACTTATGGCTCCCCTGGGAAGGAGAATCAAACAAAATCTGGGTTGAAAGTGAACCCTGGATGAAGTAGGACCTTACTGAAGTCGGGAGGGTTAGTGAAGTCTTCTCTCTAAGACTTTCCTGGGGGTGTACCAACCCTTTGAAATCTTAACATTCAATTTCACCCCCGGGGAGGATCCCATAGTTCTGTAGAGAACCCAGGACCTAGAAGAAAAGTTGAGGGTTGAGGTTGACTCTTAGGGTGTCATAGCGACCCCCGCTACACTCTTGTCTGATACTTGGTGCCGAGTACACTATCAGAAACATTTAGAGCTAGAGTGTGAAATTTGCTTTCCTGTTGCCACCTGGCACATCAATGCCTTCCGAAATAGAGAACGTACAGTTGATTCCCCGGAGCCCAATATTCCTACTAGAAGCACTTCTTCAGTGCAATTTCCCTGGAAACCTCAATTTCAAACCCCTCCAGAGGTAAAACTCACTCATGCACCAACAGTGCAGGAGGAAGCTCCTCCCAAGTCTCCCAAAAGAAATCCAAAGACTACTCCCTCTCCCTAGCTCCAGACTGCAAATAACTATCTATGGACCCTTAAGTTTGACGGGTCCCGGTCCAAACAAGGCTGTGGGGTCGGAGAATAATTAATCAACCTACGAGAGAAATTATTCCTCACATCCTACAGGCTACAGTTCAACTGCATGAACAATGTTACAAAGTATGAGGCTTTGGTCCTAGGACTCCTATTTCCATTAAGGAAAGGGATCACCCACCTCCGAGCTCTAGGTGATTCGGAGTTGGTTGTCAAACAGCTCTGGAGTCAATATACATGTCATGACAAAAGGCTGTCCACATACTAAAATCAGGCATGGAGCCTTATTAAAGATTTCGATGCCTCAAGATTGATCTTATTCCCCGGTGATGAAATTATGTCCCTAATGCCCTCTCTGTTTCTGCCAGCACACTTGAGCCCATGGCCAGCTCGCGACTCCAGAGATTTTCAATTGAGATAATCCCCACCCCATCCATCCTAGATAATGTCACCCACTTTCAGGTTTTTGAAGATGATCAGCATATCCTAGCCTTCATGGCCAATGTTGGTGTCTTTGAGGACCAGATAGTGGAGGAATGAGACCATGATGATACTGGACAACGTGATGAAGATGATGGGATCATGGACCTACCCACTAACACCATCTCAAAGGGGATGGTCACGCTTGAACAAATCTTTGACTCAGACCCTGGGGCTGGGAAAAGATGTCATCCTCCTCTGAGGGAGGAAAATTTGAAAAAGTAAACATCAGCCAGCCCGGTGAAGAAAAGATGATACACATTGGCACCTCATGCTCCCCTAAGGATAAGGAGAAGACTCTCACGGTTCTCTGAGAATACATAGATGTAATTGCATGGGGATATATTGATTTGAAAACATATGACACATCCATTATGACTCATACCATCCCCTTGAAACTTGATGCTAAGCCTTTTTGGCAAAAGCAACGACCGGTCAACCCACTAATCGAGCCTCTAATTCGTTAAGAGGTGGAGAAATTGCAGTCAGCCCGGATAATCTTTCCAATCTGGCACACTACATGGGTTGCCAATTTGGTCCCTGTAAGAAAGAAGAGTGGAAAAATTCACCTGTGTAGATTTCTGACACTTGAATAGGGCCTCCAAGAAAGATAATCACTCTCTCCCCTCATTGGATGAGGTGTTGCAGATAGTGAATGGATCCCAAATGATGTCCTTCTTGGATGGGTATTTCAGATATAACCAAGTCATGGTTAAGTACGAAGATAGAGAGAAGATGACTTTCACCACCAAGTGGGGAACATTTGCATACAGGAGGATGCCCTTTGGCTTGATTAATGTAGGGGCCACATTTCAAAAGGCCATGGACATTGTGTTCAAGGGCCTCATGAATTGGTGTATAATCATCTACATGGATGATTTGACCATCTTTTCCCGGGACAGGTGTGAACACTCTACCCACCTTGCTTAGATCTGCGAGAGATGTCACCGGTATGGAATATCCCTCAACCCCAAGAAATGCATATTCAGGGTCACTAAAGGGAAGTTGCTCGGGCATATTCTCTGAGAAGGGTATATCCATTGACCCTGAGAGAGTTGAAGCACTGTTAAATTTACAGATGCCCAGCAGTAAGAAAGAGATGCGATCCTTCTTCAGAAAGGTCAACTTTGTCTAGCGGTTCATCATTGGATTCACTGAGATAGTCAAACCACTCAACAAAATGATGAAAAAGGATACCAAAATTGAGTGGAGTCTTGAAGCAAAGTGGGCATTCACCCAGATCAAACAAACGATAATGGAGGCACCTATCTTGGCTAGTCTGGACTACTCCCTTCCGTTTTACATTTACTCCTTTGCTTTGCCGCATTCTGCCGCGGCAGTATTAACTCAAAAAGTCAAAGGGGAAGAAATACCTATAGCTTTCATGAGCTCCCCCTTCAAGAACACCAAAGTCTGGTATTCATCGTTGGAAAAGCAGGCCTTTGCTCTTGTTTGCGCTGTGAAGAAATTCTGGCATTATATTCTTCGGAGCAAGGTGCATGCTGTCATCCCAGACCAGGCTGTGAAATCTCTGTTGATGTAGAGTGAATTGGGTGAAAGACAGGGGAAATGGATGGCCATCCTCCAAGAATATGACTTGGAAATGAAACCCATGAAGATAGTCTGAGGCCAGGGACTAAGTCGAGCAATGGCAGAAGAGACTCCCCACATAGAATGTCAAACTTACATAGTGGATTCTATCACTCGAGACCCGTGGTATACCAATCTGGTATACTTATTGTTAAACAATAGATGCCTAGAGGGGTTACCTCCCAATAAACATCGTGCCTTGTGGATGAAAAGCACTCACTTCATGATCAAAAAATCCATGCTTTACTGTAGGAATTATGAGGGGGTGTACCTTCGGTGCATTGATAGGGACCAAGCTCCGAGAATGATCAAAGAATTCCATGGGTAGTTTGGAACTGGGCATGGCTTAGCTGATGCCACCACCCATTAGATCCTTTGGGCTGGATACTATTGGCCCTATATATTTAAAGATGTTTACACTCATGTTCGAAGATGCCACACTTGACAAACCATGACACACTGTGAGTGTAACCCAGCTATGCCTTTACAACCAGTCTTCAAGGCTAGTCCCTTCGCCCAATGGGCATTTGACTTCATCAGGGAAATCAACCCCAACTCGTCTACCAACCACCAATATATCCTGACTACAACTGACTATTGCACCCGGTGGTCCAAAGCTATACCTTATAAAAATAATATGACAGATGTAGTTATTAAATTGCTGGAAGAAAATATCGTCACAAGATTTGGAATGCCCGTTGTTCTAGTATGTGACAATGGTCTGGTGTTTTCTTCGACACAATTACTTGAGTGGACCTACAATCAGAAGATCACTCTAAATTTTTCCAGCAACTATTACCCCCAGGGGAACGGTGTTACTGAATCTATGAATAAAAATCTACTTGAAGTGATCAAACACTTGCTAGAATAGAATCCCCGAGATTGACACCAAAAGTTAAGATTTTCCCTCTGGACGGATTGCATTCAAATTAAGGCCGCCCTGGGAACATCCCCATTCCATATGGGTTATGGCCAGAACCTAGTATTCCCAATCAACTTACAAATCTCAGTTTTGCAGTTTATGCAGGAATTCAGTAACCAGGATAACATCGTAGAGGTTCGGCTCCTAAATCTGGTGCGGATGGAGGAATAGTGGGACGTAGCCCTTGAACATTTTGCACATCACCAAGTAGTGGTAAAATGGTGGTTTGACTACAGAGCCCAATACAAGGCTTTTCAGATTTTAGACTTAGTCCTGTTGTGGGATAAAACCCAGGAAAAGAAAGGCAAGCACACCAAGTTCCAACGGCTCTGGCTCGGGCCATACCTAATCTCAGAGATCTACAGGGAAAATACCTACCACCTTAACACCATGACTAGAGAACCTGTCCCATTGCCCATCAATGGACAGTTTCTCAAGCATTATTTTAAATAAGGTTGGTTCGCCCAAAATTGTACTTTATGAAAAGTTTTTTGCTTGTAAATATTTCTTTCCCGATGCCTTGTTGGGAGGTACCTTGTCTTGTAAATAGTCTTGTTGGCCATCCTCCGGGACCGTCCTTTTTCCTTGGTTGTTTTCATTTTTTTTTCTTGTCTTCCTTTCAGGTTCTGGCATTTTGTTCTCCCTTTTGTGAGGATTGGAATGCTTCGCATAACATCTGGTCTCCAGGATATTGTCTTAAGCACGGTGAACTTAAGAATCTGTTGTTAGTATGGTGGAATCGGTCTGGTCTCCAGAGTTATTTTACAAGTTTGGTGTTACATTGAGTAATCTTCATTGGGTTTATCTCTGAAAGTCTGATAATCAGTGAACTAAAATAAGGAACAAGTAATTGGACACATCGAGGGTAGATCGGTTGCACTAAGTTGGTTGACCCAAGTCTGAACTTTTAAAAAGATTCTTTCTGCGTCTAGATTTTTTCTCCCCCATTCAGCACATTAAGGAGGGCGGAAGGGTGAAAGAAGTACCACCATTAAATTTAGCTAAGATTAAGCTTGATGGTGAAAGAAGTACCACCCTCCCACCTAGAAACATACAAAATAACAAGAAAAAGAAGCGGGACAAAACTCCGGTCTCCGGGAGAAATGAGTAAATCTGATGACTTCGAGGTTTGATACACTTAGTGCCTCTTCTCTACTTCTCCCAGAGGTCATCGGCTTGGTTTTCATTTTAAAGCACACACTTCACCACTGATGAAAGGATCATGGACTAAATCGCATATGGCTAGATTTTCTCAGACATGTTACTCTTTGCATGTAAGATACTTCAAGTAATGATTTGTTCAATTTTTTGCTAACCAGAGATTCTGTAGTTCTCGAATGCACCAAGGCATTCATCCCAGATAGTCTCCATTTGTTATGCCCTGAATCCCCATCTCGACATTTTGTGTGCAAAATGTTGGGTCCCCCTTTTTAATTTCTTCTTTTGGCCCTGGCCTTGTCTTTTTCCTTTATTTTCTTTTTTTTCCATCTCTGGGGTTTTCTTCCCTGCAGTGTTGTTTTTGCTTTTGTTTTTGTCTCTCGTGTCTCTGGGACCCAGTTCCAGAGTTGGTCGTCCTTTGTTGGGAATCAGATTCCAGACTCTGGGATTCTTCGCCATAATGTCTTCTTTTCATAAGATGGTATAGTCGCATGGAACCCCCGGGACCAGAGTCTGGAGGTCTATCTGTCTGGAGTTTGCGGGAGGAGAGGTAACTTTCTTTTTACCGCGGGTATAAATAGAAATTACTTGTCATTTTCATAATTACCACGATTAAAACACTTAAGCAATTTGAGCGATTTGAGAGTGAATTTACGTCGATTTAGTGAGAGTCCAGTGTGAACCATTCTGAGCTATTCTAAGCAACTGTGGGTGGTTTGTAGTGGTAAGTGGTGATCGTTTGATGGTAGAGGCTGTTGCGGAGCATTCACGGCATGAGTTTCTTTCCATGCCATTCTCTATTTTCAGGTTGGTGCCTTCTTTCCTCTCTGCTTTCCTATTTTTTTTTGGTTTTTTGTGTCTGGTTTTTGTGTCATCTTGCTTTTCTATTCTGTGTTGCGTTTCTTTCTGGTTCACCACCCGTTGGTGGGTCGGCTCTACCAGAGGGTTGTCTTACCTCTGTGCAGATGTAGGATAATGTGCAAGTTGTAGATGTTTTGTACATTCTCTAGTTTTGTAAATAGCTACTCTACATTTTGTGCATATGTATATTTGGTGTATATTGTTGTATATCCCTCTATTTGTCATATATATGTCCTTCAGCTCTGCTTAGGTTAGGTGTATATTCTGTGTATATTTGTTTGGTAGTCTGTTGAGCTCACCGTGCTACATTTTTTTCTTGTTCCTAATTTGCGAGCTTACTCTGGACAGAATACCGCCTGATTACAACTTGGCTCTTAGCCAGTTTCAACCATGTGGTTTTCTCTCCTCCGTAAACCAGCTTGTCCTTTATTTATGACCCATGCACGCATTTAAATTTTTCCAAGTGGCCTTCACTTTTTGCACATTCAGACAGTTGGCTCCTCCGCCGTCACCATAACTTCTATTTATTGCATAGCCATGTGGCATCCACGTGGGTCTGACAGCTCACTTTTTGTGCACACCTTCCAACGGTTAGTTCTCGAGACTCCGGGTCTCTTGCCATCACCCAACTCATGTCTTTCTTTTACTAAGTGTGATGAGACCCCCAGGCCTGGGTATTTGTTAAATCTCCAAGTTTGCATAATATATATATATTTTCAGGGATTTTTGAACTAAACTAATTTTTCAGGGAAAGTAAGCGCTATGGTGGTAAGATCCCCGGACCCTGGAATAATATTTATTTATCTATTCTGATGGTCACCTTGCCCTACAAGTTTCTAGGACAATGTACTTTCATCATGTCTGAAGCTTCCACATCTTCACCACCCGGGAGTCCAGAACTTTCTTCTACGGTGGTTACCAGGGCAGTTGTTAGGTCCAAAATAGAGAAGGCTCTGGAGAAACTGCCCATGAGCATGAAATACGTAAAGGATAGTGTTATCATGGTCTCAAAGATTGATTTTAAAGTCTAGTTCATTACCGACACCAGCGTCGAGACATGGCTCGAGATGTAGGCCTTGGTGAAAATGATGTACATTCAGCGATAGGCCAGGGATCCATTGGCCATTAAAATCGGGAATTCCAGGATTCTTAAGGCATCTTGTTTTTTGTGCTCAGTGCAGTCACCAGAGCTTATTCTTACACTTGCAGCACACTACAATACATCCGTCTGGGCCGTTATGCTCGCAGCCCCAGAGCCAACCAGGTATCCCACCCCTATGGTGTCTCTCGACGCTGCAACTTTTCAGATGGGGTTAGGGATTCCTCAATTTGACAGGCCAGCTGTAGTTACCAGATTAGATGCCTTGGTACAGTTTAAGCAGTTGGAGGAAGAGGCCCGTATATATATGAATAATCATTAGCTTAAGGCCCCGAAGAGGGATCCCAAGAGGATGAAGATAGAAATCCCCAGGTCTAAATTTAAAGAAAGTATCCAGATGGGGATGATAGCATTATGCCGGGTCTTTAGGAAACCACATGCCCGATAATTCTCTGGGTGGATGTATTACTTCTTGCTTGGTATCAGCACAGGCGGGGAACATTTTGATTGGGCCGCCATAATTTCAAACCATGTGGATTCCCAGTTCCTTCAAATAGTCCAGAAGAAGAATTTTTATATGACCTCCTATGTTCTCTGGGCCCTAGCACAACAGTGACCCTGTACCAATGGGTTACTCACTGATGGCGTACTCAGGATAGCTCCTGGCCAGAAGGCCCCTTGGGATTATTTTCCACAGATTTAATGGGAGACCAGTTTCCCCAGTTTTTACTGAGTAAACGACATTTTCGTTTACTACAACCTGCTCACATCCATCGGGGATGCAGGATACTGCCTGTCTACAGAGGCGATGGATTTGGTCCAGAGCTATGGCCATTATTATATATAGTTTCAATAGCATACATACATAAGGGTAACCAGCTTCTCCGGGAAACCCTACTTGTTACCCAAACATTGTGGGAACAAGATAATTCTTTTGGAGTATTGCAGACAGATAATGGAGCTACATGCATTCTACGCCTTGAAAAAGGTAACAAATATTCCATTCCCAGTCACTTGTGAGAATTATTCATGCAGTCTGGCCACTGCCAAAGAAGCAAACAATGAGCTTAAAAGCTATAACTTAGCGGAATTCTACTTGGCGCAGAAGCATTTTGATCCGCATGGAAAAATCGCGTTGGCACTCCCCCGGGCATCAGAGCCCCACCAATACCACATGGAAGACTTCTAGAAAGATTGCTAGGATGACAAGGAAGTCTGGGGTCGGCACTACGTTACGATGACCGTAGGGATTATGGAAAGATTGAAGCTCTGGATATTTCTGGATGACTTCTCAGACGTCGGCTCCATAATCGATCCCCAGTATAAAGTAAAGGGGATCGATAAGTTGGCCCTCCCACCAATGGACTAGGATGCCAAGGAGGGGCCCACCATTGAAGAGTTCACCAGCAATATGATCGAACGCAGCCACACCTACTTTAAGAAAGTGTGCCCCGGGAGTATCCGTAACCTTGGGGGCCGGGACTTCTTCACAAGGAGAAGATAAAGGGAAAAAAATAATGGAGACTCCAGCTGTGTAAGAAATCCCCATAAAAGAGCAAATAAAGCAATCAGTAGCGGCCTCCCAACAAATGAGGGAGAATTTAATCACACGGCTGGCTACATCGGTACTCATGAACGGACCAATTTTCCCTCCCTCCTCCCCTTCACTAGAGGCCTTAATGGTTAAGGCAACAGGGGGTGGTTCCACAAGAACATGCGGTACTAAGGGATGGGGGGCCACCCTTAGTCACTAGGAGAAAGAAGAGGCTTAACCAAAATTCCAAGGCAGAGCCAGAGCTGGGGATGCCCTAGTGTTAGTAATAAATGAGAGGGGGGGTGAATCAGTGGCCTTAAAAATTTATCCAATTTCAAACTTTAATCCACCAATCAGTACTTCTCAAATTATTAAGTTGCTACAAGATGTATGCCTTTGAAATACTTGAAACAAATAAATGTCTGTCAGTTTACCTTGTCTGTCCTTATTCTCCTTGATAATCGATAAGCAGTAAACTATATTTACCGATACTCAGTAAATATGCACAGTATACCAGTCAATCCATAAATGCATATGTAGAATGTAAAATAATAAAGTAATGAACCATACACATATAACACAAGGATTTTAACGTGGAAACCCTGTTAAGGGAAAAACCACTGGGACCGATACCCCAAATTTTCACTCTTCTTAAGTGAGCCCTGTTAGGAGCCAACCTTGTTAAAGGTCACAAACACAGTGTTAAGTGTGACCTTGTTAGAGGATTTTAAATACATAGGTTGTCACTAAGTATCTGGCATCTACGCTACCATCCTTGAATCAGTCTCATGACTTTTAATAGGGTTTATGCAAATCTTACTACCATCCTTGAATTAGCCTCCTTCTTAGACTGTCAATAGGCTTTAGGTAAGACCGGTGCTACTATCATGAGTCAACCTTCTGGTAATCTATTAGGATATACCTCATTTACAAAAGAATGTTAAGTCCTGCTCTGTTAAGAGACTTAATGCTTCAATGGTTAAACTGAAATAAAATGACCTATTTCTAATGCAACTGAATTGCATATTTTCAGATCTATTTACTTACAATATCTTTCTGATCAATGTATCAATACAATTCCTTTATACTTAACTCTTTCTGCTCTGTGATGCTGTGCTTTTCTGTTCGTCGGTGTCTGCAGAATTCTTTAGCTCTCCCTCAACTTTATTGATCAGGACTGCATGAAGTTAATCCTTCATCAGTTTCTCTTTAGAATCTTCTATCAGTTCACTCCCCCATGTATCTAATTGCTTGCTCACCTATCCTGAAAGTGAATTATGCTTGTCTCTTATATAGACATGATGTTCCTTAATTCTTGGTTCTTGATTCTTGATTCTTGGCGTGAAAAAAATCTAGCCAAATTGATTTACAGCTTTAACTCCTGAATTATCTTGTAGTTATCTTCTTGCCAACTATACAAATCACTTACTTAACTATGGTCGAATAAAAAAAATAAAACAACCAGTTAAGTCTATCCTTTACCTCTGCCAGCTAGATATTTTGTCATTTTCTAATCTCTCTGTTCTATCGGTCAATTCTACAGTCCGTCGCCGGTGACAACTGCCAGTTCCATCGGTGTAACTTTACTTAGCTTTGGGATCTCTGTCCGTCGGGCATCATTGGATCTTGCTCGTCGGGAAACACTATTTCTAGCTCATCAGGTATCCTTTGATTCTGCTTCATCGAGCAACACTGTCTTCTGCTCGTCAGGCATCACTGTGACTTTATCTCTGTCTTTACCGATGGTGTGCACTCCGTCAGTGTAGTCTGTCACTTAGTGAATACTTGACTTTTATGCATTGCTAAAGGCATAACCTTTATTCCATTGATTATCTGAAGTCTTTGGCATTATGTATATGACCATACATATGATATCAAGTTGACATCAATGACTATACAAACCATTAACTGATTTAATGTCTTGCATCATCTTCAACTTAATATAGTTAACCATTTAATCAGTTATATGTCATCAATCTCTCCCTTTGGCATTGATGGAAACATACTATATTATCATACTATACTATTTCTAATACAATATGAAATAGAATTGTTGAGATTTATCAAATTACCAAATAGTTTGCTTTGATAACCGATAAAATATCTGACCGCCAGTAAGCTCTGTGTAAGCTTAGATTTGATTCTTGCAGCTTTCCTTTTTCTTCTTCTGATGTGTTGTGACCTCTATTGGTGTCAATTTTTTCTTTGACTGTTCTACTTCTTTGATGTCTCTATCTTTTTTGTATGCAACTTTTATATCAATTCTCTCCCTTTGGATATGATCTCTCCCTATTTGGAGTAATCTGATGATGAATAGTTTTTGATGATAATATGGAAACATCCTCTCCCTTTGACAACAATGCCAAACAAATATTTTATAAATATCTGACATTCTATCAACCAATTTCTTCTTTCCATAATATATTCCTTGAATTTCCCTTATCCATTATCAATATAACAATCTACTCTAGTGCTTGGTTCTGATATATACCTTTCTATATTTAGATGTAGTGTTGAAGTTCAGCTGTTTGCTTGCATCAATCATGATTGATATGCTGATAATATATAGTTGATGCAGTGTTCAATCCTTTTACTGACTACTAGACATGGGTTTTACCCCTACTCTTTTCCTTAGGTACTCAAATGTATCGTTTGGTAGTGGCTTGGTGAAGATATCAGCCAATTGTTCTTTTGATTGCACATATTCAAGTATTACTTCTTTCTCTTGAACTTGTTCTCTTAAGTAATGATACTTGATGGCAATGTGTTTAGTCTTTGCATGCATGACTGGATTTTTGGAGATATTTGTTGCACTGGTGTTATCACAATAGATAACTACTGGTTCTTTGATCTTCATATGCATACCTTCCAGTAGCTATTTGATCCATGCAATATTCAAGCAGTTTGCAGCAGCAACAACATATTCTGCTTCTATAGTAGACTGAGAGATGCATCCTTGCTTCTTGCTAATCCATGTGACAAGTCTGTCACCCATAAAGAATGCTCCTCCAGTTGTGCTCTTCCGGTCATCAAGATTTCC
>MU224734.1:1090648-1104701 GCA_018584345.1 Thuja plicata | reverse complement strand
TTTTCCTCCTATCATCAATGGCTAGAGTTCTTTCATTTTCAGCTTTTCTTGCATCATTCATGACATCAATCATTTTCACCATTTGAGTCTCTTGACCAATTTGCAGCATCTTGATTTGATCTGTTAGTTGTAGATTAATCTCTTGTATACTTGTAGTTTCTTCAATTGATGCATCTGAAGCTTTGCTCATTGATGATTTTGTTGTTTCAAAGTAATCTAGTATTTCCAATTCTTTGTAGTCTTTCTCATTCAGTCTTGTTGCCATAATCTTTCTTTCATCAAGAAATTTTCTCAGTTTTATTTTTGCCTCCTTATACTGCTCATAGTTTATTTGCATCTATAACTTCTCATTCTCAATAGTCATGTCCAGTCTGAACTTGTCCATTGCTCTGATCTTTTCTCTCAAGTCTTTAAGATTTTCAAGAGAGAGAGACTTAGCTCTGATACCAATTGTTGGAATTATATTGGAATGATGTACTGAGAGGGGAGGGGTGAATCAGTACCTCTAAAAATTTTTCTTGGTTAGCCCATTAACCCTTAATCATCAATTTGTAAATTATCTTATCTAATTGTTCATCTTTATTTATGTATATGCAATCATGTCATAAGTTCTTTAATATGTAACCATAACAGAAACATTCATGAAAATAGATAACACATAACAAAAGATATGATATCGCAGAAAACTCCTGTTAGGAAGTAAAAACTGCGATGGGGATTGTTACCCACAAGACTTCACTATGTGCAAATAAGAAGGTGCCGGTTAAGGCTTACAATTGGTCAATTCTGATGACCTACCCTATTAGGAGTATTACAGTGGAGACCTATTAAGATCTACTTCATTTGAAGCTTTAGCAACACTGTTAAGTGTGCACTCTGTTAAGAGATTTGGAAAGAACGGTTAAGTCCACCTTCTACAAAAGGATTTTAGATGTGATGCACTTGTTAGAATGCAACTACATAAGTCTTTGATCTGATGATGTATGCAATCTTTAATTGCTGATAACAGATCCTATGAAGCTTCATATATATAAGTAATCATCCTTCCATGATTGAATAATACCTTTATCTGCTCGTTGGTAGCCTCTGTGTGTTCTTGACAACTGATGTGATCTGTTTCTGAGCTTTGCATGAATTCTATCTTTTTCTCCTTAGATGCTCTTCGTGGCTATCAACAATAATGAATTCATAACTCACAATTGATTTGAACATCTATTTATACTAGCTTTTGGCTCAATTCTTGATTCATGCTTCCCAAGTTAACTCTAGATCCAAGGTTTACAACTTGACCTTGATCTTTAGTTAGATATGTTTTAGATCTGTTAGGATGCTTTAAAACATTTACATAAAACTTTCTTGACCCTCAAGTTATGATTTAAAACAAAATAAAAATCTATAAATAGAATTACATTGATTTATCTGACGTGTAAAAATTAGATCCACTTTTTGCGGGTTCTCTAACTGACGGTTGGTTTTCTTGGTCGTTGGTGTTCCTTTCTTGAACTGGTCATCGGGTATGCCTTTTTTGTTCCGTCAGTTTTGTTCTCAAAACTATATTGTCGGTGATGATCTCAATGTTATGAAATTGACCCGTCGGTGATGTCCTATTCACTTCATCGGTGCAACACTTGTCAGTGTTTGTCGGTCAATTCCATACTTATCATTTTCTCGTGACCTTTGTGTTATGTCGGGTATGCTCGGCGTTCACCAGTAATGCTTGTAGTCTGCCGGTAATGCTTTTAGTTTGCCGGTGATCTCTGTCAATGTTTTTCACTAAGTGTACTAATGGCAAAATTAATGTCATCAAATGTTACATTTTATGTATTGACCTAGTGCTAGAATTGGTCTAGCAGGGCATGTTGGGCTTTCTCCCTCCCTCCCTTAAGCCTTTTCCTATGGTTTACATAGCGCGTACGCGCTATGTAAACCATACATTTGCATAGCGCGCCCATGCGCGCTTTAAAATGCTTTGTAATTTACCAATCCTAAGGCTTGAATTTTCCTTGGAGATCCAACCCAAAGGCTTGGAGGATTCAAATAGGTCTGAGATGTGTTTTCCAACAAACATACAAAAAATTCACATTTTTTCTTGTGTGCTCCCTGTCAACTTTTCACGTGGTTCAATAATGATAAAATCACACAACTTGATATTATAGATCTCTCTGTTAGCTATCTAACCATATAATTTATTTTGAATTCTGATTATGTTAAGCTTTTCATCTCTAATTTCTTTTGTATGTATGTTCAATTTTTTCCAAAAACTAATGTGTATTATTTTGGGCCTAGATTTTGGATCATTTGTCAAATTTTGAAACAAATTACATTTACAGAAACTAGACTCCATTCTACACACTTTAAATTTTTTTTTTGATTTTTGATTAGTTTTTAATGATTTCTAGAGGGAGCACACATAAATTTCATGTTTTCAGGATGTGTCCACTTCGGAAATTCACAATAAATCACACTTTCATAAAACAATTAGTAGAAAAATCTAGGATAAACTAGGCGGTGTTAGCTAACTTCTCACTGAAGTGATTATTTTTTTTTTAAATTTAACATTTTAGGGGGAGTACACCAATCACTATGTTATGTTTTTTTTTTAAAAATATGACTACTTTTGTGCTCCCCCTTTTTAAGGGCCTTAATCTCCACAATTTATAAAATAAATTAGTAGTTTAGAAACTAGTTTCAGAGTAGAACAACTTTTGTTCTTGTCACATTTTAAAATTTTGAGTCTAACTATGGTCAATTTCTCATTGAAGTTTAGAGTTTGTTGATTTCAGAACAAAGTGACATCTTATACCCCCTTTTTAATCCTCCATCTTTGTGCACTTACCCATAAACAAGTACATATAAATATATTAATCACCCACATTATTTAATTTTTTCAATTATATTAATGTATACATATTGTTTTTTCATACATTCAAACAATAATAAATATGTTTATCAAATGGCAATGCAATAATTTTTACATGTTTGACATATTGCAGGTGAAGCACAACAAGGCCATGTGGTGCGATGGTCATAAATTTAAAATAAAAAAGTTGGATGACATTAATAAAACTTGTGATTTTGGGATAACTGCAGCCTTTCAGGTGACTAATGTTTCATCTAGAAGTGGCATACATCTTGAAGTCTCAAGAAATCGATACTATGGGATTTTGGATGATATACTTGAGTGTGACTTTAAGACCTTCAGATTAGTTATGTTCTTCGTCCAATGGTATAGGCTATAACGATTGAATAAAAATGATCCTAAGAGAGCTATTATTGAACATGATAATAGATTTACAATGGCTAATACAAGGTTCTTTGAGCAAGCTGGAAATGAGCCCTATGTTCTTCCAAGCCAATGTGACCAAGTATTTTACTCAGAGGTTCCATAAACCCGGTTGGTCATTTTTTGTTAGACAAGATCCAAGAGGAAGGTCGGTAAAGTATAATGTGATGGAAGAAGATGATATTGAAAGACTAGAAGATGATGTACTATATGATGATCAAGATCAATATTTAGTTGATGATGTGCCTAACGAAGATGTCGAAGAAGAGGAACTAGATCATAATGATGTAGGAATTAATGTTCATAAAGATGATATCTATGTGGATGATGACATTATTGAAATAGATATCAATGACGATTATGATGATGATATGGTCAAATCTGAATCAAATAATATAGACGAAGAGTTGGATGAAGAAGAAGATGAATGACATGATTGAAATGTATGAGGTATGTGATTAGTATATTATCTATTTGACATTGATTTCTTGATAGAATTTCATTTAACTTATATGCTGACATAATTAATTCATTATGTTTTAAATTGTAATATCTTTACATATATAATTCATGATGTACATTTTAATGGTTTTAATTCATGGTCCAACTCTAGTAGGTCCTGGTAGTAGCACCATGCCACCTCCAGGAGATGGCAACAAAGAGAGTGTCAGCTACCCCTCATTTTGTCTGTGACATTTTTTGAACCTTTGAGGATCTTGTATTATGAGTGATGCATTATTTTTTGATATATATGAGATGAGGCATGACATTTTGCAATATACTTATATGATGTGTTTATTGATGGTATATGGATTGTTTATTGTTTATGTGATGGATGGTGATTTATGATGCGTATGTTATGCATATGATTCCTATGATGTATTTTTACAATGGATGCTTATGATGTTTATGATCAATGTGCCTAAACCTAAACCTTAACCTTGTGATTTTTATGATGTTTAGAATATATTATCATATACCTAACCTTAATTATAAATCAATGGATCAATGAAATACATATTTACATTAGTGAATTAATAAACATTATTAATAAATACTTTAGGGTTAATGATTATGACTTATAGTTAAACTAATGATACAATCCCTTAGGACCCATTAATGGGTACTTAACGGTCTTAGAATACAATAATAGGTTCTAAGGGTTTCTAATGCATACTAAGGGGTTAGATGACACATAAATGGGTCATAAGAAGTTCTAAATACATCTATGATCCATTAATGCATCTTAGAAAACATTAATGAGTCCTATGGTATCCTAAAAGGTTCAACTAGGACTTATTAATGGGTCCTATGACCCCTTGGTACCCCTTAGTAAATATGTGAGAGAGAGAGAGAGAGAGAGAGAGAGAGAGAGAGAGAGAGAGAGAGAGAGAGAGAGAGAGAGAGAGAGAGAGCAATGGTTGAGGGTCAAAAGCTTGTCAAAAGCTTATCATTAGGATTATTAGGCAAAAGATTAAGTCCATTGAGGTACAATTCAAGCCTTTGGTAAGGTGTCACCTTAAGAGCTTCATGTGTCAATATCAAATTCTCAACATTATAATCAGTTAGAGACCCTAATTTTTTGTTTTGTTTTCATTAGATGAAATAGCTTCCAATGCATTATTTCTCATTCTAAGGATTCTAATTCATTGATGAATTCTTATCAATTGAAAAATTTATCGTCTCCTACCACTCAACTTCCATTGACACCATTGGTAAGTTCCTAATAATAAATATAGTAACACTATGTTAACCACAATATTATTTGGTATATTTTGAAGCTTGAATTGGTGTTCTATGAGACCTATCCATAAAAATTACATTTTCACCATCAAATGTATGAATGTTTATTCTTGGTTAGTATATTTTTTGACCTAAAAAATATTCTCCAATACCTTGATTTAGTTTATTAGGGTTGTATGCACCTTGGTGATTTTGTTGGTACTTTAGTTTTGATAACAAGTCTTTAAGATTATCTAAACTCTCATTTAAGGATTTTACAAATGGGTCAAATAATTTTTTTTTGATAAAATGTATAATTGTTTTATGCCATTGAGGTATGTTGTCCTCAAGTTTAGGTGGTGCAAAATAAAATGGGTCCTTATATTTTGTATGTATAGAAGGGTCCTCTAATACAAAATATGACATGACAAAAATTAAAAATATAGAAGATCAATTTGAGGGGGTGACCTCGAACAATTAGATGATAATATATAAATTCAATAATTCAATAATATTATAGCTAGCAAAAAAATAGTTATTTAATTTATTTTTAGAAATGAATCAATTCCATTATAAGTTGAAAATAGGCTTAATAGTTATTTAAAAAAAATTAAAATGAATCAATTCCAAAGCAATGACTCTCGACTAATAAAACTAGGCCAAAATATAAAGTTGAGCATGAAATATAACTTGCCATAAAAATTGTTCATTCCCGCGCAGGAGTGCATTCCACCATCAACACTTATCTTGGCTGCATTGTTGATCTTGGCTGTGAACCATTTAGTGAAAGCTCGCGACCAAAGGAGGAGCTGAATGACAGGAGATTGAGGCCTTACAGGTGAGCCATATCACTTAGCTTTCATCTTATGTGCATCTCAAGCATAATCGAATTCGTTGGGTATTGTTCATGCGGGTATTATTTCTTGGGTATCTCGTAGATGCAAAATTTTCAGAGGTTTAGCATTTAGGGTACCCGTCTACAGTGAGATTATTGATCTAGGCAATGCTTTTATCAAACATTTCACTGCTTTTATCCATGTTTGTGAGCTCCTATGCGGGAATGAACTATTTTTATGGTCAAGTTATATTTCATGCTCAAGTTTATATTTTTCCCTAGTTTTATTAGTCGAGAGTCATTGCTTTGGAATTGATTCATTTTTTTTAAAGAAATTAAAATAACTATAAAGCATATTTTAGGCTTTTACCCATAGCAGCAAGGCAGTGAACTGTTTTATAAAATGCTTTGGTAGACATGTATGAAAAATGTGGTAACATAGACAGGGAAGTGAACTATTCAAAAAATTCTAATTGTCTTAACAAATGATTTTATAAACTCCATGCCTACCAAGGATGTCAAGGTAGGTCTAAACACCAATCAAAGAAAACATACACAATAGTGTATGTCATTGAAATAATCACCAAAAAACTACTGATCACTATTTTATCAGCAAACTGAGAATAAAAACTCAACCTAACACTTGTAATCTCCACCAACATGACATGGCACAAACCTCCTCTAATACAACATTATCAAGAGAATGAATGTCTCTCAATCTTAACAACATATACTCAACTCTCAAGGATTAACTCCATGTGTTGTGACTGTGATTGTTACCAACTTGAGGACAGTCTGACATTAGGCCCACCAAAAAGGTTTTGATGCACTTGAATACTAGTTTCCATGCAATTTGAAAGTTCTATTTACATTATCACCATTCTACATATCTCTCACAAAAACTGGTTACCCACATACACTCTCCTATGGTCTCCTCGATACAAGGATCATCACCATACCTCAATGTTCTACCAACTTGTCTTGACCCTCCATAGGTCTTCCGTATTATGGAACATGCCCTAAACTCAAGAAACTTCATTCTCATCTACTAAACCCTTCAACATAACTCACCAAATCCCCTTGGTGCACCGACCCAACATGACTAGCCTCTGGGTGACCCTATTCACCATGGTACATCTCTTCATTCTTTTAATGGTCATGAGTGAATGAGGCTCTAAACATTTGTGTTTTATTTTTTAACAACACCATTCTTATGTCAAGGAACCCTAAACAACACCATAACCCTATATGTGATCAACAACTTTGTCAAATGGAATGCTTAATACAAGATTGTCCTAGTTATGACAGTGAAAGGGATACCTTCTTAACTGACAAGGCTTGACAACCCTTGGGGGACCCTGACCTAGATGGTGATATTGATAACTAGCACAAAAAAACCTAAATGCTTTAATGAATACAAATATACACTGAATTTGCAAGGACAAGTGATTATGATCTAACTGTGATCAACAAACAAACAATGAATGGGAAATGTGGGTAATACCCTTATAATTTGTGAGATGGCATACAAACAAAAGACAGATTCAAACAAGAAAAAATGGAAGGAATTAAGGTTTGGACACAACCCATTTCAATGGACACAACCCCTTTTAATGGCCTCCAAGCATCCGTAGCTTGTTCAAAAGCACCTATTATAGGCTTTTATAGACATGTATAAAAAATGTGGTAGCATAGACAAGGCAGTGAACTATTCAAAAAATTTCCCCAATGAAATGCAGTCTCATGCTGATGGAATGCCATGGTGGTGATGGAATTTGTGGACTATGATGACTAGGGTCAGCATATAAAGAAGTGTGAAATGACATGAAAGAAGTGTTCTTCCAATTTGAAAGGTAATGGGAGTAATCATATCATTGGCTGATAAGTTTGATAAGTTGATGAACATATGATGAATTTTAATTTTGGAATTCAATCTTGTTAGATGCTTCAAACCTATCCATTTGTGAATCAGGTTCAGGCTGCCATAGAGAGAATTAGAGGCCAATATAGTCTTAATCTACAAAATTGAGCGATATATCTAAATGGTGCAAAGAGCATCCTTCTGCACCCTCAATTCTAAAGAAGGTTCTTTGCATCATTTGGGTTATACTGCTCAATTATGAGCTCACATGGATTCTGAATTATGTAAGGGGTCTACATGTTGATGAAGTATCAAACCATTGGTTGGATCCTTTTGTATTGAATTATGTAAAGGGTAAACATATTTTTTTTTTAAACAGTGACAGGTCATCAAAATTCTGACGAACGTCCCCCACACTCTCCGTAGAAAATGTTGTATTTATGATGAAAGCTTTCTCCGCCAGTAAAATATTCTTGTCGACGCATTTCCTCAGAGCTAAAGCTTTCTGTTAGAATTTTGATGCATATTGTTTTCAGAGTTCCTATGGGCGTCGACAAGAATTTTGTACCTACGACAGAAAGTTTCATCGCAAATACAACATTTTTTGTCAAAACGCCGACAAAAATAATCATTGTTGTTCCGACATTGCACCCTTCACAATCTTGATGAAAACATGAGCAATTGTGGGCTTTATATTTTGGCAAAAAAAAAATTGGACCTGCAACAACAAAATGTTTGTCGGAGTGTCCAATGTCAAGTTCGTCAGATTTTTATCAAAGGTTCAACATGTTACCGTCGGAATTCTGACGAGATTTTGTCAAAAAATGTGTAGAAATGTGTTAGTGGTGCAAATTTTTCATATTAAATTTTGAAGAAGTGAACAAGGTCAGATGTTTGTATTGATCAGAATGGTTTTAGAATGTAAGGAAAGATGAGTGTTGTAGCATCTTATATTTTGTATTAAGTGTTGTCTCCATTATATCATTGCTTCGTTAATTTTGTCATCCATTAGAGAGATGAATATAAAGTGCAATATTCAATCACTTGAATGTCTCCATGAGTATTACATATGTTTTTGAAAGTTTGGTGATCTATGGTAGTCACATTACTTATTTGAGTATTGCATTTGATTGTTTTATCTTTGTACATACTATAATATTCCCCATGAACATTTTTGTGATGTTTCCTTTTAAAGTAATGTAGAAAGTGTAAGTGTTTAGTAATATATAATTAAGACTTGTTCATGTGGTTGAATTATAATTTTATAATTTATTATCTATACACATAGAGCCCAACTTATATGTAGGATTGTGAAGAAAATCCCATTTTTTATGGTTTAGCTTATATGTAGGATATAGGCTAGCTCAAATGGGTCCAATGTGTAACTTGTGGGTTGACAAGTTGATATGAAGACCTATAAGAATATGTGAATAGATTTATGCATAATTCTATGTGGCATGTAACCAAGTCAACCCACTAAGTATTTTTGGAAACTTGGGATGTCTATAATATGTATACTTTGCTATAAGATGACCTAACATGTCAAATTTGAGTTTGATATAAGTGGAATTAGCTCCCTATCACTATTACTATGAAGGTGATACATGCTAGGATCTAATTGTTTTAACTCAAACTTAGCTATTTTTTATCAATAGAACAAAGGTGAAGTGTGCTAGGATCTCTCTAAGTTATGTGATAAGAGTGATCTAGCTAGCTTTCACAAGGACATTGCAAGTGATAGATGTCAAGAATTAATTATTGTATGTAATGGTTAAACTTGTTGTCACTAGTATCACAAAGGCTATGAATACTAGGAGATACACATGATATGAAAGAGCTTGGCTAACTTTCATCGGTGCCATTTAGGTGATAGATGCTAGGAGCTACCGTATACTAGGTTGGATTGACTTTTTCTAGGGGTGTGAGGGTGATAGATATTATGATCCATTGACTTGAAAGGTTCAACAAGTTGTGAAAATATTATTAATAACCTCATTTTTTATATGTTTTACACTTACATATTGGTCAATGATGATCACCGCCAGTAGGGAATGATTTTTTGTCATCACAACTAGTACTAAGTTGAGAAAATGATGGAACCCATAGTGTAGTATGGGATGTAATAGAACATTTATTTTCTGATTGTTATGTACTTAAAGAGTATTTTTTAGTGAAATTGGAAAGAGGAAATGGGAAGATGAATTTAGTAAGGTCACATCCATTTTCTATTACTGGTTGTTGACTTCATATTCATGAGTTAGTCATTGTGTATATGTCAATTAATGACCTCATGTGCAATATTGTTACACTAGTTCCCTTGCTAGTGATCATAATTGTTCTATGTGATACTTGTGGCATCATTACAATGGACAATGAATTATAGAAATGATAGGACCCACAATATGTTTTGGATGCACTAAGATTATCATTTCTAGTTGTGATGTACTTAAAACGTAAAAGGTCAGTGAACTAAGTACTGGTTGAATCCACTTTTTATTCTCTACTAGTCACTATGTGTACTTGTGAGGTTTTTTAGTTATTCACTTTGAGTCTATGTGCATGCATGAGCTAGACACACCACTATATGTAATTCTTATATGAGTTATTCATATTGTGTATATATGAGGTAGGTGAAAACTAGTCACTGTGTATAACTAGAATGTGTATATGAGCTAGTCATATAGTGCATATGTCATACATGCCTGATGCAATCAAGGATGGAGAAAACCCAAAAGATCAGTCCAATCCTTGCAAACAATACAACACAATAGAAATAAAAATAACAACAATCCTATAATGAGAAAATGAGAGATCAAACTTTGATTATGATCGGTGAGTCAATTACAATAGATTTGCAACATGCACTCTCACATGCCAGACATACATGCCTAATTAGATCTGAAATCTCTTACAAACCCTAGCCAAGTTGTGCTAGGTAATCTTATGAAAAATTTCTTATCCAATAGGAACAATTCCATAATATTAAATAGAAATTACAATCATCGGTTGGCCTAGAAAAGATCACATTTTCCAAGAATAAGAAAACGTGTTACAACAATTCGGTCAAGACCCAAAACAACTAGATCAACCTCCAATAAAATAATAAGAGATGTGATCATAAAATTAAGTCAACATCAAATGTAATACTAAGTTGGCACAATCATGCATGGAAAAACCAACTAGGAGATCGCAAAAAAAATTAGAAACCCAACCTCTGATCGGTAACTTGAAGAAGAGTACAGTCCCGCAAAGAAACTACATTAACTCTCATGTGATGAATCCAAAAGAGGTGTGATCATAGAAAATGATCCAAAATGAAGCCACAAACACCTAGCCATGATCGTAACCAAAAATAAAAAGTACAAATCTATCACCAATAGAAACACTAGACTGAAAGAAAACAAACAACAACTGAAAGCAAATGTTTTTGGTTGATGCAAGATTGCTTAGATCCCAAGATGATCGTGCATCAGATAGACGAGGTAATTAAAAGTGAGTCCCTCAATTTTCTAGGGCCAAAGGAAAATCAAATAGGTCAACCTCAACTTGACAAATCCATGATGAATCCTCAACTAGTATGTCCTTCCACTTGATGATATATTCCAGATATTGCTTACCTCTTGTAAATTGACCAACTTTGTTATCCAAGATCCTCTCTATCTACTCCATCTACTTTTTAGGATACTTTTGTTCAAAATTTGATCCTCCACTACTACTGCAATCTGATTCATGATACTCATACAAATCAACAACATTGAAAACTGATGATATATCCATATCCTATGGTAATTCCACTTCATAAGCATTCCTTGAATCAAATCTCCTCAAGATCTTACAAGGACCAAAATTCTTCATCATCAAATTTTTATAAGTACCAACTGGAAATCTACCCTTTTGTAAATATACCATAACTTCATCTCCCACTTGAAATGTTAGAGTTAAAAGGGTATTTTCACTTATTAATTAAATCATTATTGATTTAATTATTAAGTCACCCTTCACTTATTAATTAAATCATCATTTGATTTAATTATTAAGTCTCACTTATTAATTAAATCATTATTGATTTAATTATTAAGTCCCTTTTATCTGTATTTCACTTAAGCTAAACTTTAGGCATGCAATAATTGATTCTTCTATTAATTATTCATGCAACCTTGGTTTCTTCACCCATCTTTGGGTTTTGATCTCCTTTATAAGGATTGATCACTTTGTAATTAAATAATCCTCTTTGTAATTCCATTCCATTTTTATTGAATCAATTGAGGATGTTTCCTCTTTCACAGATCTGTTATTTTTTGGCCTCCATAGCTTTTGTTTCTCTCTTTCTGTGACAGGTGTTTGCATGTAGGTGATTCTTGGGAGCTATAGGGTTGATAGTTTTTCATCAACTCCAACATGGTATCAGAGCTCTACCCTTTCATGCCCCTATTCTCTTCATGAAAGATTTGGCCTTGTTTTTTAAATCTGTGTTTTGGAGAGGTTTTTGTCTTAGATTTTCATGGATTTTGGGAGGATTTATTTTTTGGAGTACTTTGGGCAAAAACTGACATCTAGATTGTGTTCAGAAGGCCCAAGAAACCCAATTTTCATATATGGCATGTCCAATTTGGACACAATTGAAATTTGGGCACTATTTTTTGCACGCACAGCCCTTGGCACATTTTACAAGGCAAAAGTCTGCCTCGATTTCCATGCCACCTTGATTTTTATGCCACCTCAATTTCTGTGCCACCTTGATTTTCACACCACCTTGATTTGTGTGCTGCCTTGATTTGCGTGCTACCTCAATTTATGTGTCATCTTGATTTGCATGCCACATTGATTTGCATGCCACCTTGATTTGCATGCTACCTCAGTTTCCATGCTTTTGATGTCAGCAGTCACAGGTCTGACAGCGAGGTTAAATTTGACGATCATGAAACCATCATACAACTTGTTTTTTTTTTCATAATGAGTAGCGTGTGGTTTTTCCACTCTATCTGGAGCAAACGGAGGCTGATTTTTGACTTCTTTATATCGTCAGAAAGCTATTTCTGAGCCGGAAGCTTTTATGGAGGTTAAATTTTTTGATTTTTCCATCTTATATTTTTTTTTGGTAGTCAAAGTCAGCAATCTATTTTTCACTTTGGGAGCCATATTTTGCTCATTCGGACTCCATTTTTTGACTCCCGCATGGCGTCGAAAAGCTGGTTCTATTATCCTTCTTCTTGTATGGGTCTCACACCCAGAATTTTCTCTAGGTAGTTTTTATTCAGTTTTCTGCATTTTTGCAATCTGGTGGATATCTTGGATGTTTCAGGTCCTGAGATCATTTTCTGTGCATGGGATGACTCCTTGAGAGCAGTTACATATGTTTCTTTTTCTTTCAATCATTCTTGGATATTTATACATCCTTTTTTGTAGCTTTTTTGCAAATGCACTGAGATAAAGTGACATCTTGCATGTTTGGGATCCTGCACATTTTGTGCCTGAGTTTATAAAGTGCCATGGGGGGGTTGTTGAACCTTTGTCAAGTGAGTGTTCCTTCCATGACATTAGCCTCATGTGTGTCAGCGACTGATCATCCTCAACACATACTTTATTTCTGCTTGTACGTTCTTCATCATGCAATTTTTCTTGGCAGTCTCTCAGTGTATCTGTTATACCTCTCCCTATCAGCATTATGGGGGGGTATTACTGTTGGTTCTTATGTTTCCTTGGTTCAATGGAGTGAGCTATGTATTTAGTATTTGTTCCTATGTACTAGGTGGATGTAGTGGCTTGTACCTATGCATTTTGGTGAGATGGATCATTTACCATATGGACACTCTTCTTTCGTTCCTATTTTGGAGGCTTCAGACTTGGCGTGTTTTCCATCTGTATCTTTGAGTTTTGATGTTTGCCTTGTTTGCCATCCAGATTCGAGTAGTATCATTTGAGGGCACTCATACAGAGTAGTTATTTGACAGTTTTTTGTAGCTTCATACTTTAGAGGTGTTCTACATATTCTTTCTTTGTTCCTATTTTCTGGGACATTCTCTTGTTTGGAGGCTTCTTCAGTCCTTCACTAGACTTCATCTCTTTTTGGAGAGGGGTTTTTTCCACTGGGTTTTCTCCTTTTCTCCTCTTTACAAAGATTTTTTGTACTTGGGTACCTCATCAGGCTATGTTGTCGGGACCCATCTTTCCTACTTTCTGCAGTTATTTCTAGGTTTTTTAGCTTCTCCCTAAGTTTATCTTAAGGGGGGGTGTTAGAGTTAAAAGGGTATTTTCACTTATTAATTAAATCATTATTGATTTAATTATTAAGTCACCCTTCACTTATTAATTAAATCATCATTTGATTTAATTATTAAGTCTCACTTATTAA
>MU224734.1:1072568-1086069 GCA_018584345.1 Thuja plicata | reverse complement strand
CCCTTAATAATAGGACATGTGTGGGTGAGGATAATGATTAATTATTAATTAATAATAATTAATTATTTTAGCCAAGGTGATGTGTAAGGTGACTAGGTTTATGAGGTGGACTAGGGGACTTAGTCATTTTTAGTGATTGTGTATTTAATTAAATCACTTTTAATAGAATTAATTATGAAGACCTAGGATAAGAAGAATAGACTATAGACTATAGTGAATTCATTTAATAAATATAATAATTTATTAAACAAATAGAAGAAATAAACATTAATTAAATAATAAATATTTAACCAATTGGTCAAGTCAACATTAATTAAATAATAAATATTTAATTAATTGATTAATTAACGAAGCCATTTTTTAGTGTATACATTTTGCCCCTCTTTGAAATAGTGTGCTTGTCACATTGTTTCAAAGAAAAATCAAGGTATCTGCCCCAGACTATGTTTTTCTGAGAATGACCTTTGCATGCCCCCTCAAGAGATTGATTGAAATTTTTTTTTATTTTTTATGTTTATGCATTTTATTTTTTTGATTTTCGAAGGGTTCAATCAATCTCATGAAAAGAATCAGAAGAAATTGGGAGTGAAAAATGAGGTGAGACGGAATGATAGTGATATGTAGGGTCCACAGGTAAGCAAAACGGGTCCACAGGCTATATAAAGGGTCAAAAGGGTCCACAATAAGCTCATTGTGTACACTTGTCATTTGGAGATTGGAGGCTTGGAGAGTGAAGAGTAGAGTCGCGAAGATGCCGTTCCCACTTCCTGATCACCGTTTTGAGCGAGTCAGACGCTTCCAGAGACCGCCATATTCTGGAGAGCTGGTGAGTGGTCGATCCTGATCTTGTAATTTGATTTAGTCATGCTTTCTAGATAGATTTGTAGTATGCTGTTAGGTTAGATTGAATCGTAGGTAGGTTAGAAAAAATTATGTTTTTGCCCCAGAAAATAGATGCGTAGTTGCGGTGCATCAATGAACAACTTTAATAGATAAACGCAAAGAAACTGCGCATTTGTTTAGGGGTTCTGTGCATTCAACAAAGAGGCCCTCTAATTCTACGCATGTGTTCCAAAAGTTGGCACATATGTTAAATCTACGCATTAGCCCAGTTAATCTATGCAAATACTCCACTGCACTGCGCATACATGAAAAGTTGCACAAACATAGAAAAATATTGTGCATTCATAGCAAGTTAGGGTCTAACCATATAAAAAAATCAAATTAGGTCAAACTATCATAGCGATAGGTTGATAAGATCTAGTGCTTGTTAGATAGTGATTATTGTTGATGTCAAGATAGGCAACATTGTAGCATGGTCGCTAGTAAACCATCTTGTTTGATAGATAATTGATAGAATTATCATCTGATACATGTGATAAACATGTGTTGGAGTGATATACAGATAGGATAGATAGATAGATCTATTTGATTGATAGCTGATAGTTTGATTTGGTTTGATATTGATAAGAGAATATTACCAATGTACTGATGTCACGAGAGAGATATCCTGTGACTCAGAGTTTGAGGCCAGCGTTGTCAGAGACTGATAGAGTCCTGATTGGAGTCACCGGCCTATATCATGTGATTTATACGCCTGAGATTCAGGTGAATCTAGGTATGCTGATGTCCCTGGCGGAGAGATGGCACTTGGAGACAAGTACCTTTCATCTACCTACCGGCGAGATGACCGTGACATTGGAGGATGTATATCACATCCTTCAACTACCTATCACTGGCGAGATAGTTCACTATGATCGGCATGGTGGATTGTCTCAGTGTCGAGAGGTTTTCGGTGATGATGATATAGATGACATGGAGATCAGTTGGGAGGACATGGTGGCGTTATATGAGCCGCTACCTATCGTGTTAGCCGGTGTGATTGGAGGATACGTGTGCCCCGATCAGAGATCTCATGGATTTGCAGTCAGATGGGGCAGGACACTTCAGAGGATGATGGATGAGGGGACCCATTTTGCTTAGGGTGTGTGCCTTCTAGCACACTTATATCATGATCTTCACCAGGTGGTGTACCATGGCAGTGCATCATTGTCTGCAGGGGTTACACTTCTCCATGTGTGGGCATGGGAGCATATGGCCATCACATGGCCGATGACACTCAAATTTTGAGGGGCTGGACAGCCCTATATATTCCTTTATGAATCTATTCAGTCTCAGCATAAGCTGGGATAGTTAGAGTTCTAGAGGTACACATTTGACATGATAGATGCAGTGATCTAGAGACCCTACCTATGGTGTGAGGTGTGGGATGATGAGCGTCAGCTCGGGTATTGCTTTGAGACACGATGGTTGATAGGGAGGACTCCCTTCATCATAAAGAGGCAGATGTGCAGTAGGGTACTCCGACAGTTTGGCCATATACAAGGGATGCCTCATGGGACCACAGAGTTTGCCCAGACCTTCCAGGAGAGATGAGACTGGGGGCCCATGATACCATTTGAGACAGTGAGACAGGAATTTTTAGACATGTCATTTCAGGCATGGTCGATGAGACAGGGGGTCATAAGCCCAGGGATGACAGCTGAGTTTGAGAGATACATGAGGGATCAACCTTTCCTGAGACTTACAGATCTAGCTGAGAGACCTCCACAAAGAGAGCTAGGAGACAGAGGCTGAGGATGAGGATAAGGCCATGGTGGAGGTAGAGGGGATTATTTTGACGGAGGAGATGATGGTGGTGATGCTCCGCAGAGAGGTAGAGGGAGAGGGGGTCCTAGGATGAGAGGTGGAGCTATACGTCCATAGGGTATGATGCCTCCACCTGATATACAGAGATGGCCACGGCCTGCTGCACAGAGGGATCCCCTCATACAGGCATAGGTACACATACATGAGGTAGTGCAGGCACCAGATCAGCCTATGCATGACATTGGTGATGATGTACAGATGCTTGATGCACAAGATGTATAGGTACAGGCCAATGAGGCACAGGTATAGGCTAATGATGTTTAGGATATTGGGGGTCATGACCCCTACTTACATAGAGCAGCAACAGAGGAGGAGGAGATTGATGTAGATGCAGTGCTAGCTAGGCTAGCAATGCTACAGTTACAGGCTGACCGTGTCCCTGGACTAGGGAGACAGGTGGAGATGTTAGAGGGGGAGGTTGCAAAGGCTAGACAGGAGTGAGATACTACCATAGAGCGGCTCGGGGAGGTAGAGATGTTGTTAGATGAGTTGGAGTCCACAGAGACATTATGGCCACACGTAGATAGTGTACGACTCATGATGAGGGCTGGTAGAGAGATCACCTATTGGAGGGAGGCCTACAGATAGGTGGTTCCTCGGGATCAGTGGATTGGTAGCTTCAGGGAGAGATCTTATGGGGTCAGGATAGCAGCTCCTCAGAGACAAGGGTTAGTTAGTGCTGGCACTTCATCACGTCCACCCAGACCACCACTAGGTTCAGGTGATCCATCAGGATCAAGGTCATTGATTGCAGCACGCAGACAGTGACAGATAGAGTCTGGAGGCAGTGGGTCTTATCCTTTTGGATATACATTTTGTACTTACGTTATGGCTCCATTGTATCATATTTATTGTATCTTTATTGTAGACTTGATGGACACTTTTGGACACATAGTTATTTGATGGTATATCATTGGACATTTTGGAAATGTGGTTTCTTATGGACTCTTGATGATGAACTTTCTTTATGCTATGATTCTATGATGCTTACTTTCTATGATGCATTGTTTATGATGTTTTATATATGTGGATACTAACATATGCAGAATATGATGAATGATTTTTTATTATGCATTGTACTATACGACTTATTAATGATCATGTTTTTATTTCTATGTGGATGCAAAATTTATTATGATTATGTTTATAATGATTAATGTCAAATGGATGCATTGTTACTAAATAAATGGATAATGAATAATGATAATGAACTTAATGGAAGACAAACTGATAATAAATGGATAACCTAAATGTAATTAAAATGGTAATAATAATGATGGTAATAATGTAATGACCTAAATGTAGTGAAATGACATATATGATAAATGTAATGAATTATGACAAATGCTAATATGTTTTTGTTTATCCAAAATGTCCTCAATTTTAAACAACCATGCGTCTTGACACAAGAAGAAAAGACAAAAGGGAACAAGGTAACCTAAACAAGATATCCTACAAATTCCTATAACAGGAGCACTTCAATGATCTATTTTAAAATGCAATGCCAAATGATATGCAAAAATGAGTATCTCCACAACTTCGGTAACCATCTTAAAACTTCATGAATTTTGGAATTTGATTTTCATCATTGAGCTTGTTATGTTGCAAGAAAATACAAGCATCATGGTATAATTAAACCAGGATGACTTGAGCACTTCTTGCATGGAGTTTAATATAGAAAACTTGACAAGCATCTAGGTATAATTGAACTGAGTCGATGACCTGAGTTTTGTTTGCATAACAGACAAGGAATATCCCCCTCCTTCGTCGGGGAACAAATATTTGGAGTCAAGGTATGTGTGGCACATCATTGTTAATAGCATTCATGTACCAACATAATTGATGATGTTGATCATGCTTATGGAACAGATGAAGGCTCTTATGCACAGACACCCCAATTATTTGTTCCTTCGACTTCGTTGGAAAATACCCCACAAATAGCAATCAAAGAAAATATCATGTTCCATCCCAACTATACTAATCAATGACATATTTAGAGTTGTTAAGCTCATGTCAAAGATATCCTAGAATAGCATAGGAAACATGATGACAAATGAAATTCCGATATGAATGCACAATCTTATAACAAATCTTCCTAACATGCCTGTCATGAATATACATTTCTTTGCCAAAAGATAGTGTTGAGTTTTGTTTGATCAGTTTGGTTGATAATGATGTTGTAGCAAATGTATAGATAAACAGTCATAGTTCAAAATATATGTCACAGGTTATGGATCATGATTTAGAATAGCATCGTATAAGAACTATTGATTGTGTTTGTTTGTCTGGTCAAAAATACTTTGTTCTGTCCTCTTAGAGTCATGACTATCGCAGATCCACTTCCAAAAACTAGGTCAAGGACAAGCCCCCAGCTAGGTGATGGACTGACTTATTATGGGTGAAGAAAGACACACTGGACTAGGGTGAAGACCAAGATAGTAGACCAAGCTATGATGGGGTTTTATTGGGGATTTATACAAAAGGGTAGGAATCACGGATTGGCCATTTTATTATGATATGTACAAGGCAAAAAGTGACTATGAGAGCCACATTATTATGGTTATATACAGATGGAACAAGATGCTAGAAGAATCCTAAAAGAAGGAGGAGCTAGCTTGTCGCAAGTGGCACCTGTTTCTAGGTTTTCACCACATGCTTTTATTGTAATTTTTTCTTGATTTTTTTTGTTTTGTTTTGTTTTTGTTTTTGTTTTTGTTTTTTGATTTTTTTGTTTTTATCCCTTGCACTGGGATCTCATGCATAAAACTTCTTTAGGTGCATACTGTTAAGAGGCTCATCCAAGGGATTGCCCTCAGATGTTGACAACTGATAGGCTCCAGAACCATAGGCTTCTATAATCACAAAAGGACCCAACCAATTGGGCTCAAACTTTCCCTTCTTCTCACGATGCTGCTGATTTTTGGGATTCTCTCGAAGGACTAGATCACCTACCTGAAAGTATCTAGGTTTCACTTTACTTTTAAACTGACGAGACATCCTTTGCTGATAGACTTTTAAGTGATCAATGACTCATTGACGATGCTCATCCAACAATTCTAATTTAGTTAGCCATGCAACTCTATACTCTTCATCTGGAATCAAATCTTTCAAGGACACTCGAAGAGAAGGTAACTTGACCTCAAGGGGCAGGACAACTTTAGATCCATAAATAAGGGAATATGGCGTTGCCTCGATTGGAGTATAGATGGAAGTACAATAGGCCCAGAGGGAAGGGTTTAATTGGACATGCCAGTCACGACCAACATCATTAACAGTCTTTTGAATGATTTTCACAATAGTTTTATTAGACGCCTCGGCTTGGCCATTACCCTAAGGATAATAGATAGTGGAATAATGGTGGGTAATATGGAATTTGGCGCATAAGTCATCGATATCTTGATTTTGAAACTATTTCCCATGATCTGTAATGAGGTGCATAGGGATGCCATATCGACAAATGATATAGTTAAGGATAAACATAGCAACTTGTTTTCCTGTGGCAGTGATCAAGGGAACAGCTTCAATCCATTTGGTAAAATACTTAGTGGCAGTTATAATGTACTTATGGCCGTTGGAAGATGGAGGGTGAATTGTGCCCATAAGGTTGAGTCCCCACTAACTGAATGGAAATGTAGTTGTAACAAGATATAGTTGCTGTGCTAGCGCATGAATAAGATTCCCATGGATTTGACACTTCTTGCATTTCTCAGCACAGTGAAAAGAATCTGTTTCCATGGTAGGCCAATAGTAACCCATATGCATGAGCTTCTTAGCCAAGGAAGGACCACTTGAATGTGTTCCACATATACCCTCATGTACATCTTGTAAGGAAGTTTGAGCTTCAGCATGTTCAAGACATTGAAAGAGAGTATCGTCAAGACCTCGCTGATACAGGGTGTCGGATATTAGGAGATAGTGGGAGGTTTGGCAGAGAAAGGTTCGCTTTTGATTTTTGGATAGGTTGGGGGGAAGGATATTGTCTTTCAAATAGGAATATATTTTTCCATAGGTAGGGGAATCTTTTCCGATGATATGACATATGATCCGTGTATCAGGATCATCGTACGCAGGATAAATCAAGGATTCCTCTAAGAACTCAAAACGGGCTTTTGTATCCTCTACATTAAACAAAGAAGCAATTGTCACCATAGCATCTGCAGCCTTATTTTCCTGCCTTGGAATCTGTTCAAAGGTGATGATTGAAAAATATTTCTTAAATTCATCTACCATGTGTTTATATGGTAACAACTTGTCATCCTTAGTCTGATATTCATCATTAACCTGATTGATTATTAGCTGGGAATCTCCGTAGACATTCAATTCAGTCACATTCCATTGTAGAGCCATTTTCAACCCAATCATCAGTGCTTCATACTCAGTGACATTATTTGTACAAGGAAAAAGCAATTTGTATGACTTTGGTATGGTATATCCTTGTGGTGTAACAAATAAGACGCCAGCTCCTGAACCATGCTGAGAATAGGATCCATCAAAATATAGCCTCCAAGTTTGTGTAGATAATGTTAGGATGTGTGTATTTGGAAACTCTATTTGTATAGGATAATCATTTGTTAATGGTGCCTCATCCAATTGATCAACAATTACTTTCCCTTTAATGGCCTTCCTTTCCACATATTCGATATGAAATTCACTAAGCAACATGACCCACTTAGCCAACCTTTTGGTCAATGCAGTCTTGCTCAAAAGATACTTCAAAGGATCAATCTTTGCAATGAGCCTGATAGAATGAGACAACATGTAATGTCACCATTTTTGTGAAGCAAAGACCACTGCTAGACATGCACACTCAATCGGTGAATAATTGAGTTCATATCCAACAAGGGTACGACTGATATAATAGATAGCCTTCTCTTTTCCCTCTTGATCTTGTTGGGCCAACAGGGAACCAAGTGAAACTTCTGTAGCTGAAATATAAAGCAAGAGTGGCTTTCCTGGAATTGGTGACATAAGAGTGGGAGGAGTGGCTAAGTATTGTTTGATCTTAGTAAAATCTGCTTCACACTTATCATCCCATTTGAATAAGATGTTTTTATGTAATAGATGCTGAAAAGGATGACTTTTGTCAGCTAATTATGAGACAAATCTTCTAATTGATTGAAGGATCCCATGTAGAGATCTCAATTAACTAATATTTGTTGGTGAATCCATTTCCATGATTGCCTTTACCTTTTCTGGATCCACCTCTATTCCCTTAGCCGAAACAATGTATCCTAACAGTTTACCCGATGTAACCCCGAATGCACACTTCTTGGGATTTAATCTTATTTGATACTTTTCCATTCGGCTGAATATCCTATCCAACACTCTTAGATGACCTTCTCTTTCCTTGGATTTGGCTAAGATATCATCAACATAATCTTCCATCACCGTATGCATCATGTCATGAAAGATCGTGGTCATAGCTCTTTGATAGGTAGCACCAGCATTTTTAAGCCCAAAAGGCATCACATTCCAGCAATACGTGCCCCTAGGACATGTAAAAGTAGTCTTTTCTTGATCTTCTGGTGCAATCTTAATTTGGTTATAACTGGAAAACCCATCCATTAAGGATAACATCTCATGCCTAGCTGTTAAATCGACTATAATATCAATATTGGGCAAAGGAAAATCATCTTTAGGACAAGCTTTGTTAAGATCCCGAAAATCTATACAAATCCTGATGGACTTGTCTGGCTTGGATACTGGTACAATAGTGGAGATCCAATCAGCATAATCAATAGCTCGAATGAAACCCACATCCATCAACTTTTTTAATTCTACTTTGACCATGAGTGCAATATGAGGATGCATTTTCCTGAGCTTATGCTTTATTGGCTTGACCCCAGGTGTAATAGATAAATGGTGCATAATAAGATGTGGATCTAACCCAGGCATATCAGCATAAGACCAATCAAAATTGATCTGTCTCTTTTTGAAAAAATGTGAAAAGGCATCTTTTTCTGTCTCTATTAAGGATGCAGCTATCTTCAGAATGCGTGGTGACTCCTCTGTGCCAATGTTAAGAGGCAATGTTGGCTCAATAAGTATAGCAGACTATTCTCGATACATATAGTTGGGGAGAGTTTCAATCCTTCCATCTTCAGGCACCTCAAAGAGGTTTATACCCTCAGATACATTTTTCTTTTTCCTTTTTTAGGATCTAACACTGCCATTGAGTGGTTTTCACTGTTAGATCGATTTATTATTTTCATATTTTTATGACTGAAAGGATTGACACCCTCTCCAAAGTAAACCATGTCATTGAGTTCTATAGGGAATCCTGATTTATGATCTCCTGATGGTAGATGATCTCTGATTCCGAGATAGTCAATAATAGCATCATCATTATGGAAAACATCAAGTTCAGGGTAATTCAGGGAATCCCAGGCGATAAGTTCAGGGTGGATAAGGGGTATTGGATCATTTGGTTTGGTCTCAAAGGATGAAATGGTATTGATAGAAAAGTTCTAAAAGTTTATGATTGTATCAGCAAGGTCTATTTCCATACTCTCATCTGAATCGTCTATCTCAGGATAACTCTCACTTTCCTCACAATTGCCAAGAGTAGTATTAGGTGGATCTAATCCTAGTGGTTCCATCCTTGGACTTGTCTGCTCATGGCAATTGTTACCATCGGCATGGACATCATCAACTTCCATAACTTTAGTATAATCAGAGAATGAATCCCATTCATAATTATGAGAACCATCATCATCATCATTATTATGTCTAAGTCGATTAATGATGCCTTGTGTTATCTTTTGCTTTGCTGGTTCTACATACATACCATTTTTTCAGAATGCAGGAGCCATAGGAGTTTTGTAAAAGGGTTCAAATTTCTCTTTTAATTTAGGTTCCTTTGGTCCTTCTCCCTTGTATCCTAACCTAGTGGTGTCTCTTTGATAATTTGGGTTTTTCAGAATTGGTTTTATGACACCTTCTCTTTGCAATCCTACAGGTCCACTTCCTTGATATCCTATCTTTTGTAACAAAGTGTATCCTGTGCCATATATATCCGGTGATATAGGTTCATGTTTTTCATTCTCTAGATCCTTATGATGATTTAACAAATAATTAGCATTTCATTCAACAGCCTCTTTTGATATGGTGCCCCCACTCAGAAATGTGCCATAAACAAGTGTAGAAGGACCTTCAGATTGTTGCTTAGTGATCAAGGATTTTCCATATGATTTAGGAGATAAGGGTAACTCTATGATACACAATGTTTGGCCCAAAGTGTATTCTCCCATACTTTGTTCTTTTATATCTACCTTGATTTCATGGGATTTGAAAGTTGATGCTTCATTACTGAGATCCATGGGTGTTGGTGGAGTAGATGCAATTCGATTGTAAGGCACCAAAGATTTAGTTGTTGGCTTTATGGTATTGCAATATTGAAAAGGATTCAAATCTCCTTTGATGGTCACCTCTTGACCATCGTATGGAAACTTCAAGCATTGATGATACATTGATGGCACAACTCACATGGAATGAATCCAAGGTCGCCCTAGAAGAATATTATACGCCAAATCCATGTCCAAAACTTGACAAAGCACATCTTTAACCACAGGACCAACTCTGATAGGAAGTAAAACCGATCCCTTGGATGACCTTTGCTCCTCATCATAAGCTTTGATGGTGATTTTATTTGTTGGATTGACAGCATTTTCAAAAAATCCCAAGTCACGGACTAGCTTCAAAGTGCATATATTCAAACCGGCTCCTCCATCTATTAGCACTCTTTTAATCTTATGGTTTTGTACAATGCCTTCTATATGGAGTGGAGCATTGTGCGGTTGGTTGATGGCTAGATCATCATCTTCAGTAAAGGATAGATAATGAGGGGTTTTCAAATGCCCTACCATAGCTTGGAATTGATCTTGATCTAGATTGGTTGGAACATTAGTCTCGATTAGAGCTTTCTAAAGGATTTCTTTATGGGAAGGTGACAAACGTAAAATCTCTAATATGGATATCTGGGCTGATGTTTTCTTCATTTGCTCCAAAAGACTATATTGGTTGGAAACATTGGACATAGACTTTGGAATGTAGACAACCTTGGTTTGGGTGGTGTTAGGCTTAGATGAAACCCCTTGAAGGGTAACCTTGGACTGAGCTCGAGTTGTGACATTGGCCAGCTGACTCTTGTCTTTGATAGAAATCACATTGACATAGGATTGGCATTTAGAAATGTGATTTATGTTGTTGAAGGAGGTGGAATTGTAGTTTGCATGGTTATCACCTTTAGCATCAGACGAGTTCCCTTTCTCATGTTTGGGAAGTGGATCTTTGAAGGCTGTATATGACTCATTAGAGGTGTGTCCATCAACAGTGATTTCTTCGATGTCAATCAAATCATGGATAGCATGCTTGAGTCTTTGACAGTTATTGGTTTTATGACCTTTGCCTCAATTAAATTCATGGTAATCATTGTCATTCCACCAAGAAGGTTTCACCCAAGGTTCAAAATCTCTAGTCTCAGGAAGCACAATGAGTTTCTTCGTGATTAACTTCCTTAGTGATGATTCCAGAGATTCCCCCAAAGGAGTAAAATTTCTCCTAAATGACAGGAAGGGTGATTTTGAGGCACTGTTATTGGTATTCTGGGTAGCACCTGTATTGCTTTGAGTAGGTGGTGCAGGATTGGTTTTTCTCGCAAGATTTAAGATGGGTTGTGCAGATTTAACATGGTGATTATCAACAATCCCATCACTGACCATGTTCTTGTTCTTGTTCCAATATTTTGTTTTATCATTATTGTTGTTGTTATTTTTGTTGTTGGAATTTGAACTTGATCCGACATTGTCTTTGGAGTAAAGCTTAATTTCTCCCTTTCGAACCATAGCCTCTTCAATTTTCACACCATTTTCAATGAGCTTGTTGAAATTTGGAGGGCATTGTAACTGTAACCTATAGCTCATCTCTTGTGTTAGGTTATGCACAAAGATATCCATTTTCTCTTGTTCCGAAATAGAGCATGGATACTTGGAAAATATCTGACGCCATCTTTGTAGAAAGGTGAGGAAAGGTTCTCCATTCTTTTTATGTGCGTTGCAAAGATCCAGCATCGTGACTTCATGTTTGATGTTATAGGAATAGTGAGTCACAAATTTGTTGATAAGTACATTGAAATATTGTATACCCAGGGCTAGCTTGGAGAACCATTCCATGGCTTGTCCTCCTAAACTACGTGGGAATAGTCGCATAAGATAAGTATCATTGTGCGCGACTTCAATACATGCAACACAAAACTCACGAATGTGGTCTTGTGGATCAGAATTCCCTTTATAATTATCAAATTTTGGTACCTCAAAATGAGGAGGGAATGGGATCATAGTCAAATTCTTGTCAAAAGGGTAGGGACATATATCCTACAAAGAGTATTTGTTGGTAGATGTTCCCGTTTGCATGTCACGCATTTGTTGTTGTAGCAATTGGAGTTGTTACATGACAGGATCTGAAGATGAAGAAGGCTTTTGGGTATCGTTTAAAGAACTATGTTGTTTGTCCTCCTTCTTCCCATGAGTATAGGTCTCTTGAGAGCCACTAGGTTTTTCTTGGGAACCATTATGTTGTTCTTGATCATTTTTGTGTGGTGGTTCTACAAGATTTGAGACATCAAAACTACTAAGTAATTTTTCTCCTTGTTGAGCAAGCATGAGGAAGTACATCTCCTTGTCCATCTTTAGGATTCTTTCCATGACACTATAAAACTTGGCATCTTGCATAGCGTCTCTGATTTCTTGATCAGTGGGTTCATGTTCTGATGAAAAGATTGGGTTTGGTTTGGACCATGGGTTCTCTTCATTGGGTTTAGCTCCTTCCATTGTATCTATGGATTCTGGATCAATGGGTTGTTTAAGTTTTTGTGATCGAGTTTGAACCATAAATAGTGAAAGATGAAAAATAGAGGAAGATGTGAAGATAGACAAGATAGGATGAAATAGATGCAAAAGTGCTTGAGGTAGATAAGGTAAATGGATAATCTAAGTCGATAGGAGATATAGAGCTCACTATGATATGACAAAGAAAAACCCAAAGAGAGAGTGATCTAAACAAGTTTTGATAAAGGATGATAGATCCTGATATGATGAAAACTCACGAAGGTCACAATCTGAAAATCAAGGTAATATCTCAACACTTGGATGTAGATTAGGAAGATTTAGGAATGTTTTCAGAAAATGAATTGGATGAAAGAAAGAAGATGAGAAATGGTCAAACCGAAGATCAGAGAGTCTGTAAGGTTGAATATTTTTCTAGAATCACACTAAAGACAGAAATGGGTACCCAGAAAGGTAAGTTGGAAATCTTGAAAACCTGTGTAAGCATGCGCTGTGATGAATGTGCAGAAATAAATGTGCAGATAGTTTGAACAAATGCACAGGATTAATGCACAAATGCATAGGATATGTTTTTCTTTGTTTTTCGACAGTTTTTCACTTGGAAATTTTGGATTTTTATTTATTTTTGGTTTTTTGTTGTTTTGTTTCAGATGTTTTTGGCAAATTTGAAATGCATACACACACACACACAAGACATAAATGATCTAATCTAAATCAGTATGAATGCACATATACACTTATAAATCGCAAGGTTGGCAAGGACAATATCTACTAAATCCCCACTTGGATAATAAAATCCAACCACGTAATTCAAAGTGGACAACCTAGGAACTTGGAGGCACGGGCTCCTCCTTACAGTGCACTCACTTCTCAGGCACACCAAGTTCCAAATTCAATGGGTCATTACTTCCCAAAGAATCGCTATCTCTACTATGAACCATGAGTAATGT
>MU224734.1:1043669-1067003 GCA_018584345.1 Thuja plicata | reverse complement strand
TTAAATTTGGTAATGATGCACCATGTCTTGTTAAAGGGAAATGATCAATTAACTTGACTGACAAGATCAGATGTGACAATGTATATTGGGTTGATGATCTTAACTATAATTTATTGAGTGTTGCACAGCTAAATACTTCTAGTTACAGAGTTGAATTCCATCACAAGAAGGCAAAGATCTATGATGCCACTAGAGAACTAGTTGGAAGTGGAGAGAAAACAAAAGGTAACTTGTTCTACCTGGACTTAGGTGATGAGACACGCTTGTTTGCACAATATAATGATGTTTGGTTATGGCATAAAAGGTTTTGTCATGTAAACTTTGATAACTTGGTAAGCATAAGAAAATTGAAAAAGGTTAGAGGGCTGCCTAAGTTAAAGAAACCTAAAAATGCAATGTGTAAGCAATGTCAATTGGGAAAAATGACTAAATCTAGTTTCAAAAGCAAGACTCATACTTCTGAGGAAATTATGGAATTGGTTCATCCTGACTTTTGTCGTCCCATTGGTGAGAAAAGTTACTGTGGAGATAGATATTTCATTCTATTTGTTAATGATTACTCCAGAATGATGACTGTTATGTTTCTTAAAGAAAAATCTGATGCATTCCAGTTATTTAAGTGGTACTTGGCAAAAGTTGAAAAGGAAACAGGCAAAAGTCTAAAATGTTTGAGATCTGACCAAGGAGGCGAGTTTATTTCTAATGAGTTTAACATGTTCTGCAATGAGTGAGGTATAAGAAGACAGATGTCCACACCTAGGACACCACCACAAAATGGTATTGCTGAAAGAAGAAATAGATCTATCATGGACTATGCCAGAACACTAATGATGGATAAAAATGTTGCACATAAATATTGGAGAGAAGCTGTAAGTACAGCTATCTCTACCCTGAACATAGTACAAGTCAAGAACGGTACTAATGCTACACCTTATGAGCTATGGTATGGATGTGCACCTAATGTAAGATATTTCAAATTTTTTGGAAGCAAATGTTTTATACTAAAGGATAACAGAAATGGAAAAATTGATGCTAAAGGTGAGGAAGGCATATTTCTTGGATATTCAACTAAAAGTAAAGCATATAAGTGTTTGAATTCTAACACTAACAAAATTGTGGAACTTGAAAGTTACAAATCATTTGTCTATCTGGATGAGGAAGATTCTAATGTATTACCTGAACCTAAGAATGAGGTTGCTGAGCAACAACTAGCACCTGCCGAGTCACATAATGAGGTTGCTGGACAACAGGAGGCAATTACCGAGCTATCTGATGAAGATGCCGAGCTATGTGATTTTGAGCCTAAAACAGTAAAAGATGCCTTAGAAAATGAAGACTAGATACAATCCATGAATGAAGAGATTGAACAGATTGAGAAGAATAAGACTTGGACACTTGTACCTAGGCCGAATGACAAAAATGTAATTGGTACTAAGTGGGTATTCAAAAATAAGCTGAATGAACATGGAGGAGTAACAAGGAATAAAGTTAGACTGGTATGCAAGGGTTATGCACAAGAGGAAGGAATTGATTATGGAGAAACATTCACCCCAGTTGCAAGATTGGAAGGAGTTAGAACCTTACTTTCATATGAAGCCTACAAAGGTTTTAAGGTTTATTAGATGGATCTAAAGTCAACATTTCTAAATGGAATATTAGAAGAAGAAGTGTACATTGAACAAGTTGATGGATTTGTTGAACCAAGCAAGAGGAACATGGTTTACAGATTACGCAAGGCACTATATGGACTGAAGCAAGCACCAAGAGCATGGTATGAGAGATTGCACAATTACTTGATAAAGATTGGATTTGCAAGAACCAATGACAACAACAATCTGTATTTGAAGACAGAACAAAATAAAGGTACTTTATTAGCTGAAATTTTTGTTGATGACATTATATTTGGTGGACAAGATGTGTTATGCCAAACATTTGCAAAAGAGATGCAAACTGAATTTGAGATGTCTATGTTTGGTGAAATCAAATTCTTTGTTGGCTTGCAAATATATCAAATGAAGAATGGTATCTATATTACTCAATCAAAATATGTCAAGGAGATACTAAATTTTTTTGGAATGGAAGAATCAAAACCAGTGAGTACAGCCATGGCTACTGGACAGAAGTTAACAAAAAATGATGATACAAAAGAAGTGAATCAAACCCTCTACAGGTCAATGATTGGAAAGCTGCAATATGTTGTACACAGCAGACCTGATATTTTTTTGGCTATTGGAATTTTTGCAAGATTTTCTTCCAATCCCAAAGAAACTCATATGATGGCAGTAAAAATAATTTTGAGATATTTGAAAGGACCAAATGAATATGGCCTGTATTACAAAAAGAATGATAAGTTTGAGCTCAGAGTTTACACTGACTCTGATTGGGCTAGAAATGTGGACGATAGGAAAAGCACCACAAGTGGCGCATTTCTTCTAGGAAAGAGATTGATTTCATGGACAAGAAAGAAATAGAATTGCACCTCACAATCTACAGCTGAAGCCGAGTATGTGGCAGTAGCAGTTAACTGCCCTAATATTGTGTGGTTGGAGATACTACTGAAAGGTATGAAAGAAGTGATCACATAACCAATTGTTATGTATTGTGATAACATGAGTGCCATCAATATTTCTAAGAACCCTGTGATGCACTCTAAGACAAAGAATATATCTATCAAGTATCATTACTTGAGGGAGCTAGTTCAAAACAAGGAAGTGAGACTAGAATATGTGCATACTAAGGAACGGTTAGTAGACATATTTACAAAAGCACTACCCAAGGATGCTCATGAATATCTCCGAGGTAAATTAGGGGTGATTCCCCTAACCGAGGTTAATTAGTTCAGAATGGAACTATTGCATCAAATGTTATATTCAGAATATTTGACACATTGATGCACACGAAGTCACACTTTAGGATGTTGCCTAAAGCTGTGAAAGACATACAAGGATAGAAAAGAGGACCAGTCATAAGCAAGATGAAAGGAACAACATGATACTAAGTTAGAATAGAAGAATCAGCATGATAAAGATGTCAACGTCTTTGGCATTGTTGTCAAAGAGGGAGAGTTTACTGAAAGAGGGACAATTCACTATACTTAGAGAAAAAGAGAGAGTCTATAGTTGAACAGAAATAGAAAGATTTCAGTGTGATTACAGACATAGAGGGAATCAGAATGAAGCTAAAGACATTAATGAAGATTTGTTCATATCAAAGAACACATGCAGACTTTTTGGATTGTATGGTAACTATGTTTGTAAAATTATTGTTTTATTGTTTAGTGTTGCCATGAATGCCAAAGAGGGAGATTGTTAGAAAGCTACAATGTAAACAATTGTTATTTTGTCATTGATGTCAAACCTTATCTGGTGAGACTATTGCTATCTGTTTGAGTACCATATCTATTGATTGTTGAAGAAGATTTGAAGGCAAGGATAACAAGAAGACCGAGTGAAATGGTTGAGTTATGAGAAATTACAAGGGTACTTCATCAGTTGGCACATTGGCAAAGTAATGTGTTGTTTATCCATAACACTAAGTCAAGATGCCAGTTTACTGGGAACAATATATGTTGAGTGAAGTTTGTGTCGACCGAGCACAATTTCTTAGTATCGACCAAGCGCTAGTAAATTGCCGAGGAAAATAGTGATGACCGAGTGGAAGAACACAATGTTGGCCAAGCAACAGTATTTTGGTAATTGTTGAGATTTGAGATCTCTGGCTGACATAATTGAATTTATTGGGATATGTAAAGTTAATTAAGGATAAGCACGATTGGTCCACACTATTTAAATGCATGGGTAACCGTAATTAATGCATAAATCCAAGATTTAATTAGTGATTACTTTGGAGAAGTAAATTAAATGTAAATGATGGAAAGATCCATTGGATCTGACCTGACCTAAGATCTACGATCTTGATTAAGTGGCAAAGATTTAGTTTACCTAGATGAAGAGGTATAAGATAACCTCAAGGACTTATTCAAGATGTATGTATGTGAAAAGTGTATGCAAGAGGATTGCATGGTTAATTGACTAATTGGCATGATCTAGCAGAGAAGGCTGAGCAAAGAAGCAGAGAGTTACAAAAGTGATTTCTTGACAAATTTCTAAGCAAATCTGAAGATTGACATGAGAATGGAGGTCACTCAGTGAATTAGCATAAGAGATGAATTGGATCTAGATTTGCAAAGTAAGTTGTATGTATCAAATCACACCTGCTGATTACTTTCTACCATTGTATCAGTTAAAATCCTTTAACCAGGTTGACCTAACAGTCATTGTATAAATCCTTTAAGCAAGGTGACATTCAGGTGGAATGTTCTAGGACCTCTAACAAGGCCACTCCTGACAGGGTGATTAAATCCTTTAACCAGGTCACATTTAGTAATGTGTTTTGTAACCTTTAACAGGGTTGGCTCCTAGCAGAGCTCACTTCAGAAGAGTGAAAACTTGGTAGCATGTTACTGGTGGTTTTTCCCAATTTGGGTTTCCACGTTAAATATAGGTGTCAACTTGTGTGAATGTTTATGTTATGTTTTACTGTTCAGTTTCTATGAGCTGATTACATTTGAACAGTAAACTGCATATTTATGTTGTTGATTTATGCTATTGTTGTCGACCATATCTGAGTTGTTTAAAGTGCTATAAAGTTTCAATTGGTACATCTAGACCTAAGGATAACTAATTCACCCCCCCTCTCAGTTATTCTAGATTCATTCTAATACTTATAAGCCTCTTCCACACTCCTAATATGCTCTAGACTGACTTCATCTTGTATGGACATCCTCAAACCATTAAGGTAGTGAACAACTTATTCAACTTCATCATCTACATGACCAGATCTGATGTTCAACTTGTAGAACTCCCCAGTATAATCTTCACACCTAAATTTCTCTTCTTTAAGTTCTAAAACTTTATAAACAAACTTACTTGATAGTCTTTAGCCAAAAACTTTGCTATTAATTTGGTCACCTTCCTATCCCATGATTTGTTATTATCTTTACCTCTTCTTTGTTGATCTGTCTGCAAATGTTCCCACCATAGGGATGCATGTCCTTTCAACTTGGTACAAGCATACTTCACCATCCTTTCTTCATTAGTCCCTTCAAGCTCGAAATACTTATCCATCTCTGTGATCCAATCTATCAACTCATCAACATCTAGGTTACCATGATAATCAGGTGGGTTGAAATGAGGTCTTCGATTAACATTAGTCAATGCCCTAATGAATCTGTCTTCTCCTTGATTCAACTCATGTTGTGCTTCCTAGTTATCGCCTTCTATTGATTCATTTTGATTGTGTTCATCTCCTTCTCCATCACTTGCATCTTCTATATGTTGTCCTCTCCTTTGGGTTGTCTCTACTGGTTCCAACCTTGAAGATATTTGCCTCAAAAAATCCAAAACAAATGGATCTGGATGTCATGCTCCTCATCTAGCATTTCTCCTAGCCATCTTTATAATCCACAGTCGTCGAAGGTCAGATCATTTCAACCACCACCCCACAAACAATCCCTAAGGATGAAAAACCTTGCTCTGATACTACTTGATGTAGTCAAGGATGGAGAAACCCCAAAAGATCAGCCCGATCCTTGCAGCCAACACAGCACAACGAAAATAAAAATAACGATAAGCCAATAATGAGAAAATGAGAGATCAACCTTTGATAATGATCGGTGAATCAATTACAACAGATCTGCAACATGCAGTCTCACATGCCAGACATACATGCCTGATTAGATCTGAAATCTTGTACAAACCCTAGCCAAGTTGTGCTAGATAATCTTATGAAAATTCTCTTATCCCATAGGAACAAGTCCATAAGCTTAAATAACAATTACAATCATTAGTCGGCCTAGAAAATATCACATTTTCTAAGAATAAGAAGACATGTTACAACAATTAGGTTAAGACCCAAAACAACTGGATCAACCTCCAATAAAAGAATAAGAGATGCGATCATACAATTAGGTCAACATAAAACGTAATACTGTGGTGGCACGATTGTGCACGGAAAAACTAACCGGGAGCTCGGGAAAAAAATCAGAAACCCAACCTTTGATCGGTAACTTGAAGAACAATACAGTCCCACAAAGAAACTACATTAACTCTTGTGCGATGAATCCAAAAGAGGTGCGATCATAGAAAATCATCCAACACGAAGCCATAAATACCTAGCCACGACCGCAACCAAAAAGAACAAGTACAGATCTATCACCAATAGAAACACCTGACTGAAAGCAAACAGACTAACAACTGAAAGCAAATATTTTTGGTTAATGCAAGATTCCTTAGATCTCAAGATGCTCCTGCATCAATGCCGATCAAATTAAGTATATATGATGCATTCTTGAGCCAATCACTATATGCGAACACATGACATTTATAAGACTTGGCCACTAAATGGATTGGTGTGGCTATATATTGATGTTGGCTTTGAACTAAAATTTTACTACAAACAAATTTGCTATCACACTATTGCGAATAGATTGTGTTGGAAGAATAATATCAAGTAAAATGGTTGTGATTTAAAAGTGAGATCAAAGATCTCATATCAAAGAAGATGATGAAGCCTTTCTATTATTTGTACGCGAACTATGGAGCCTCTAATTCCCAAGAAAGGATAAGTAGGCAAGGTCATTCCAAATAAACCCTCAAGGTTTACGTGTGGGTCTAGAGATGATCTTGATTTTAGAGCTACCATATTTTACTGTAAGTACATGAGTTGTGGCAAAGAATTGTTGTCATAGCTATGGTTGGTATTCTATTAAGTTGACACTTCTAAAGCAAATAGAAGTTGATTGGTTGATTAAAACAATAGTTGATGTCGAATGAAAAAAAAGTCCATAGCCAAAATGGTTATTATACATATCTTGTTGAATGCAATTTAATTTTTATAACCTTTGTTGGGTTTGCACTATATGGGAAAAGATATATAATTTGTACCTCTCAATCATATGAGCATATGACAACATTTTCCCACTAGTTCTAATTAATATGTTAAAAGTCATATTTAACATCTAGTGCAAGTATTTAATTGTATTATGATATATTATTGCATAGTTCTCTTGTCACCTCCATGCCCTCTAACATTATCAATTTGTAAACTTGACCATGCACAATTCTATAATGTAACATATACATACAATTACAATGTACTATAAATAGAAATACTTTTACATAGATAAATTCTATTATATTCTCTCAAACCTCATTATACAAGTTTTTCAAGCGGTATACCTATACCATTTACAATATAATCAAAGTTTAATTTTACTTCTGCATACAAATTCTAACAATTTACTTCTATTACATCAAGTTTCCATTGTCCATGTTAATGAGTAGAAAAGCTGTCGATGAAAAAAGATATATATTGAATTTTTGCGTCCACATTTAGAATGACAAACTGTTAATACTAATTATTGTTATCATTATTATAAATCACAAGAAATCTATTATATAACTAAAAAAATTATAATCAATTTACTTTCAATCAAAACTAAACAAATTGAAATCAAATAAAACTACAAATGATTATGAATTCCCTAAAATATTAACTCTCTTCAAAGAAACGAAGTGATGTGCAAGAACATAGAAAAGCCATAAATGAGACAAAGTCTGTATGAATATGGATAAATTTACACATATAATCTGTTACATATGATTTTATCAAATGAGAGATGCTCTACCCATGATTGGAAGCCCTTCTCTCATATTTCCTACTGGTCCATTTCATGTGAACGTCTCTGCCCTTATGATTTTTCTCATTTTCTACCTCCAATTTTGCAGACAGGTGCAGGTTTTCTGAAAACAGTTCAACGTCACGAGACCTTCACAAGACAGGGGTTTAACAAATACCCCATAATTGTATGTAGGAAGTCATGAACATTGCATACCGTACATATGATTTTAATAAGTCCAAAGCATGGTCTAGATCTTCCAACAGTTTGAAAAGAATGCTTATGGGAAACTGAATTTAAAATCTGGTCCTTTTCTTATCACTGCAGCTCTGGCAAGGCGGACTGTTTTATAGAGCAAACCTGTGTTTACAGCTTGCATTGCTTTGCATCACCAATAATCTCCACAAGAACATTGCCCTTGTTTAAAATGATGGAACCGATTTGCATCTCTCACAACAATCTGTCGTGCAACAATCTTAGAGATAAGCTTGGTTGTAGTGTGGCAGTCTACACATACTCGGAGGTTCTTCACAACTCTAATAGTTGTTCCAACAGGTGTGTTCAACAATCCAAATGCAATTGCCAACTTCTCACTATGATGGCAGACAAATAATTCCTTTTCTTCCTCCTCGACATCATTAAGTACATGTGTTGAATCTGCAAAATAACCTGCTGCCTTCATCTCCCAAGACAATTCCTCTAATTTTGCATAGATCTCTCGTGTCTGTGGATGTGATCTGTCTCCTACACAAAAAGTATGTACCATTTTATCATTTTCAACCCAACTACATCCAGGTATCTTTTTAATTCCCCTGTCTTGCATCATTCTCCTTACCATTTGAACCTCAGCCCACCTGCCCATTTCTGCAAACATATTTGACAGAAGAACATAAGTTGCAGAGTTATTAGGATCAATCTCAAACAGTAAATTTGCAGTAAACAATCCTAGCTGTATATACTTATGTGATCTACAGGCACCAAGCAAACAGATCCATATGATAACCACAGGTTTAACTGGCATTTTGATGATAAAGTTAAAACTTTCCTCGAGATATCCAGCACGACCAAGAAGGTCAACCATGCACATGTAGTGATCAATTGTAGGCATAATGAAATAGGAATTGCTCATGTCATCAAAGTATTTACAGCCATCATCCACTAACCCGGCGTGGCTACATGCAGATAAAACACAAGCAAAGCTTACATGGTTAGGATGTGTCCCTGAGTGTTTCATTAGTTCAAAGAGTTTGAAAGCATCCTTGCAGAAACCATTTTGTGCATACCCTGCAACCATGGCATTCCATGAGATAACATCTCTGTCAGGCATTTTGTTAAACAGTTCACGTGCCCTGTATATGCTTCCACATTTCGCATACATGTCTATCAGGGAATTTGCAACAACGACATCTGAAAACAATCCACTTTCAATTGTTCTTTGATGGATGTCCACACCCAGTTCGAAGGCTCCCATTTTAGCACAGGCAGGGAGGATGCTGGCAAATGTTGTGTAGTCTGCCTTTACATCTGCCAGTCTCATTTCTTTAAAAGCTTCCAATGCCTTTTCAAAAAGCCCATTTTGTGAATATCCTCCAATCATCGCATTCCATGAGATCACATTCCTTTGTGGCATACTGTCAAATAGTTCACGTGCCTTGTCTATAATTCCACATTTTGCATACATGTCTATCAGGGCACTTGCAACTATGACATTTGATAAAACCCCAATTTCCATGATGCTTTGATGAATGCCCATACCTTGTTCCAAGTCTCCTATTTTGGCACAGGCTGGGAGGATGCTAGCAAATGTTGTGGAGTTCGGATTTATCCCTGCCAATTGCATTTGCTTATAAAATTCCATGGCTTTTTCAACAAACCCATTCTGTGCATAACCTGCAATCATTGCAGTCCACGAAACCACATTTTTCTGAGGCGATTTGTTGAAAATCCTTAAAGCCTCATCAAGCTCACCATTTTGTGCATATCCCGCAATCATCGCATTCCATGAAACCACACTTCTTCGAGGCATTTTGTCGAACAATTCGAGTGCCTTGTTTAGATTTCCACACTTCGCATACATGTCTAGCAGAGCACCTGTGACGACAATGTCTGATAAATATCCTCTTTCCATCACGATTTGATGGATGTTGATTCCCTGTTCCAAAGCTCTGATTTTGGCACAGGCTGGGAGTATGGTGGCAAAGGTGAACTGATTAGGTTGGACACTTGTTCGTTGCATTTGCTGAAAGAGTGCCAACGCTTCCTGAGCATACCCATGTTTTCTGTAAGCTGCAAGTATGGTATTCCATGAGGAGACATCTCGCTCCGTCATATCGTCAAACACTTTCCGTGCATCAACCAAACTGCCGCACTTGGCATACATGTTGATAATGTAATTTTTCAGAAAACGTGCTTGTTGCAAATCGAAATCGCCCGTGTATGATAAGAGAATGGATTTGTTTACCTTGTGAAAGCGCATTCTTGAGGATGCAGAGAAGATATGTAGAAGATGCTCCAGGGGAGCTGTGAGTGGTAAGCAGAATGCGTAGCGCCTCCATTAACTGAACATATCTCTACATAATACAGTGCAATGGAGGTCGAGATTGACAGTAGATGGCATTGCATTGGTGTTATGTGATTATGAGTGATCCTAACTTGCTTTCGAAAGATAGGACGCGATTTCATGGGATTTTCATCAGACTACACGAATTGGAATTTTCTCTTTTTTTTTCTCTCTTTTTCTTCTTCTCTCTCTTTTTTAATAAATAGTATTTATATTATTCTTATTTTGTTACAGATATTAAAAAAGTTTGTGGGGGAAAAGTTCAAGCTAGGTCAAAGAATATAAACATACAAAGCATAAGGCATTATAATAAGGAAAACTCACCATTCACAAGTAAGAGGAGGAGTATCTATTAAGTTTGTTCCATACATTAGTAGGGTCTTCAAATGTCCACGGAGGTTCCCATCTATACTTAATATCTTTAACATTGTCATATTGATTATCTTCATTAGCTATACTATCCAAAGAAATACCAAGATCAATTGAAGTCATTTGTGTATCCGCACCACTAAATCATGACGGAGGGTTGAAGTAGCAGTAAAAGGGTTGCAACCAACCCTAAGAAGCACAATCTTGTCTTATAGGAGGTAAAGAGGTAGCCTTCATTTTTAGCTTTTAGATTTTCAACACTAACATGTAAGGGAATTTTGAAACTTTGTCCAACTTTTTATTTTATATTGTACTCGTCCACCGCCTGTGATGCTTTTTACTAACTCTTCCTCTGCATCGACTGAATGATCTTTATTCTTCACTTGATGTCTATGCCATTCTTATATCTTTCAATTAAATAAATTTAATTATGTCTTTTAAACCAATAATTTTCTATCGTCAAATTGTCCTAAATTCATTATTCATCATTCCTTGATTAAATAATTGTTTAATTTTTTAATCTCGCTTGCATCATTTAACTACCCTAATTCTTCATCTTGGATCAAATAATTATTTCAATTATTTAATCTCCATTTACTAATTTCTCTTGTAAGGGTAACTAAATATTTTTATTAATTTGTCTATTTTCACCATTCCCTAATTAAATAAAATTTAACCTAATTAATTTTGATTCCCAATGTGTAAGGATAATTAAATAACTTTATTTATTAATTAACCCTACTTAGCTCTTCCACCTTTCTATTTTCACTCCTCTCCGGGGCCTCCACTTATCTCTCCCACTTGCCAATTTGTGCTTCACTTTCAAATGGTAGCTTTTATTGAAAATAAATAATTTTTAATATTTATTTTCACTCAACTCATTCTCTTTCCCACTTAACAAGCCCTTTCATGTAATCGTGGTTGTTAATCACTCTGAGTCCCAAACAAATCCTACATGTTGAATCAGTCCCAAATGTCCTATAAATTACCACTCAACGTATCATTTTCAGGAACCACATCTTCAATTATCTTCTCGTCATTCTCGCATCATATCTTGCTTTCAAAATGCTTCATGCACACTGCAAATTTGAGAGCACTCTTCGAAAAGAATAAGGACAATGGAGGCTACATGAGATGGATGCATTCTCAATTTGGTTTGAATATCTTTTGTTGTATTTTATTCTATATTTCTTCATTGGTTGAGTGGATATGTGCATGATCATAATTGTTAGAGTAATAAGTTATTTCACTTATTAATTAAATCATTTTGATTTAATTATTAAGTCACTTGTTATCTCTAGTTTACTTAAGCTAAACTTTAGGCATATAATAATTAATTCTTTTATTATTTATTATCATGCAACCTAGGGTTCTCCCTTTTAGGGTTTTGATCACCTTTATAAGGTTTGATCTCTTTGTAATTATCACTCTGAGAATGCTATTGTATTGAGGGTTTTCTCTCCATTGTTTACACAATATATTTCCTCTTTCATCAATATGTTATTTCTGGCCTCCATAGCTTTTGCTTCTCTTTTCGTGACAGGTTTGCATGCAGGTGATTCTTGGGAGCTGTAGGGTTGAGTTTTCATCAACTCCAATAATAATATGCCAAACTAGGCCCTTAAGTGACAATGAATTTTTTAGAAAAATAGGGTTAGGCATGTAAAAATTTGAACAAGTTATCTATCTTTCATCAAAAATATGTAAGAAGAGAATCTCTAGGAAATTGAATGTAGTTTTTAAGCTAATAGTTATTTTTTGAGAAAAAAAAAAATCTATTTGGTGAAAAATTGAAATTTCAATGCAATGTGTAAATTTCAGGGAAAAAAGTAGGTGTATGTCTGCCCACCCTAATCAAAATCAAATGAAAATATTTTTTATAAGATTCTATATATAAGTAGAAGATTCATGTCCAAATATGACGCATATTTTTGTGTAATTTTTTTTAAATAAATAAATAATTATATATTTTTTACTACAATTATTTTGAAATATAAAAACTCATGTGTCTGACCACCTTAACTTGTTCAAAAATTAATAAATTTTAATTTTTTTTCTTACAGTATGCAAAGCATAGAATGTGACGCATGTTTCAGATTTGAAAATGTTATATCGTTTGAAAGTTATAGATGTTTTTCAATCAACCTATCAATTAGGACTTTGGATGTAATCTACTTAGAAAATGAATATTAATTATTTATTAAACTCAAAACTTGGGAGAATTTATATTACTGGAAAGTTGAGAATCTCCTTAAACAACCCTTTTTGTTTCATCATATCTAGATTAAAAAAAAGTCGTCAGTAACATGGACAAAATCTGGAAACACAAGGAGATTTCAAAAACACATTTTTAGGGTTGACTTTCCAAGTTTGGCATTCCCAAGCCAAAAACCATAGCAATCCCGAGGCAAATCTCATCCGATATCAGTTATATATTCGATATCAGATTTTATATATATATATATATATATATATATATATATATATATATATGATATCAGATACATATGCATATATTTCTTCTCATATATATTATATATAATATATAATAAGGGAAGAGAAAGTTGACAATATTGTAACATATAATATTATATATTATATATTATATATGATATAATATATAGCATATTATATTATAATAAAAAATATTACATGTTACAATATTGTCAACTTACCCGCTCTTCCTTCCTACCTGGTTTTTGCAATTTCTTTTGAATCCCTTGTTCCGCATGGCTATGGAATCTGGAGAGGGCTCTTCCCCGCTATAGGACCCTCCTCCCAATATGGTCGAGGTGCATGCTCACACTTTTTCTGAGATCCTGCGCGGATATTTTGGTAGTCTGTCGGGTGAGGTTCAAGCTTATGCTGGGACCCCCAGTCTTGTGGGGGGTAAGTACAATGTTGATGCTTCAAAAATAGATTGGAAGGATGCCTTGATCGGGTCTTCAAATAATGCCTTGGTGTTTATTTTCCTGTATATTGTTCAAGCTATTGAAGAACCAAAAATTTGTCTTCTGGATGTTGTCATGGATAGGATCATCTCCTTGATGCATTTGGCTTTAGTGGGGAGATTCCTTGATTTTCAGCCAACAATAGATATGGTTCATTGCTAGGTTGTTGTTCATTGGAAGATAAAGGGAAGTGTCACCATTTTTATCTATACTTGGAGGGTTGTTCTTGTTTAAATTCACAGCGGAAGAGGATCTCACTTTTGTCCTCTTAGGGTCATGGGTGTATGGTAAGCATTTCTTAGGCTTTCAAAGTGGAATCCTAGTTTTGACCCATCTGTTGAGCTTAATAGGATGGCTACGGTTTGGGTTTGGTTGTTGGGCATCCCACTTGAATTTTGGGATAATAAATCTTTCGTTGGGTTGGAAAATCTTTTGGGTAGTACGTTACTGCAGTTGTGGTCACCTTGGCTAAATCCATGTTAGTCTATGCTTTCTTCTGTGTTAATGTAGCAATAAAAAAGTCCCTTCCCACTTTCATTACTTTGAAATCCAAGTGAGGGAAATGGAGACAAGCTATTGTCTATGAAAATGTGACATTTTGTTAGTGTTGTGTCAAACAAGGTCATGTTATGGCAGATTGTAAGGTTCCAACCATGAAGGAATCCAAGTGAATAGGATTAAAATATAATAAAAAGAATTAATGTGACTATCGTGCCATCATTTGAGGATATTGATATGGTATGTATTTTCCTTGCCATCATTTGAGGATGTTGTGTTAGAATAACTAAGAGGGGGGGGGGGTGGTGAATCAGTGGCCTAAAAAATATTCCAATAACTTAACCCAAAAACTTAGTACCAAAATATTAGGCCTCTAGTTATCTTCAGTCCTACAAGATGAATGCCTTCAAATAATCTTAACAAATAACTGCTGCTTGGAGTTCACTGTTAAACCTTATTCTTACTGTTTACCGATTAGTAGTCTTTCATTTACCGAAATATAGTAAATTTCTTAGTGTATACCAATCAATCAAGATTAGTTATGTGTAATGCAAAACACTAAAGTAATGACTCATAAACACATTGACACATGGATTTTTAATGTGGAAACCCTGTCAAGGGAAAAACCACTTGGGACCGGAAACCCAAAATTTTCACTCTTCTGAAGTGAGCTCGGTGAAGAGCCAACCTTGCTAAAGGTTACAAACACATTGTTAGGTGTGACCTTGTTAGAGGATTTAAATAGAATATTTTGCCACTTGATATCTGGCATCTCTATCTACCTTCTATGACCAAACCTACTATAGTTTGTCAAATGGTATTTGGCATCTCATGCTATCTTCATGATCAAAATTTTTGATAATCCTTGGGATGTATCTCAATATAGAAAGGATTGTTAAGTCCTACTCAGTTAAGAGACTTTCCGATTCAATAATTAAACTGAAACAGTAAATGATCTATTCACATATACAACTATACACTTGCAGATTTTTTAGATCTATTGTAAGCTCATAATACCTTTCTAATCAATGTATCTTTTCAATACCTTTGCTCCACTTCTTTCTGCTCGGTGATGCTATGCTTCTTTGTTGCTCGGTGTTTGCAGAATTAGCTCTTTCCTCAGCTTGACTGATTAGGACTGTATGAAGTTGTTCTTCATCAGTTTCTCTCCAACATCCTTCTTCTCTATTCACCTATCATTCATAATGAATTAGATTGTCTCTTTATAGACATGACATCACCGTTTCTTAGTTCTTGACTTTATTTTCCTTGGCATGATCCGCAATCTTATTCAATCTTGCTTTAAATAATTTACTCCTATTTTATCTCATAGATATCTTCTTGCCAACTGTAATAAAACAACTCCGAATATTTCACTTATCTCTAGCTTTATCTTGTCGATGAAAACAATGTTAACAACCAGTTAACTCTATCTTTAGCTCTTTCTAGCTAAGTGTTTTGTCATTTATGAACTTTAGTTCCTTTTGGTGTTTTAACTCTTGTTAGATTCAGTCAACACTTCAGTTCTCTTCTGCCATCTCCGTCGGGGTTGTCTGTCTGTTGGTCATCACTGTGAAGTTCTGCTCATCGGTAATGCTTGTGATTCTACTCGTCGATAATTCTTGTCGAGTTTCTTTCTCAGGCATCACTGTGACTTTCCTTTTGGGTTTCTCTATCCGCCGAGGTGCACTAGCCGTCTGTGTTTGTAGTCACTTAGTGAATGCTGATCTTTTATGCATTACTAAAAGCATAATATTTATCTCTCTGATTCTCTAAAGTCTTTGACACTTTGTATATAACCGATCAGATTATATCAAGTTGACATCAATGACAATACAACCCATTAACTGATTTAATGTCTTGCATTATCTTTCTACATTTAGGAGATCAACTTAACATCTTCAAACATTCAATCAGCTATAGGTCATCAATCTCTCCCTTTGGCATTGATGACAACACAGTACATTATCACACTATATTATTACTAATACAATATGAAATATATCAGTTGTATTTCATCAATCTCTCCCATATCTTTTGTTTTATAACCAATACAAATGTCTGGCTCTTGGTAAGCTCATATAGCTTAGATTTGTTTCTTGCAGAGTGCCTTTCTTCAATCTTTAATCCCTTCATTGGATAGATGTAGAAGATTTTGATTCTCTCTTTGATGTTATCTCTCCCTATGACTATTCCTCTCCTTGATCATCTCTTTTTCCTTTGATGGAAATAATTCATCTCTCCCTTATGACATCTTCTCTCCCTTTGATGGATATTTCATATGTAATCTCTCCCTTTGGATATTCTAGATATTCTCTCCCTTTGGATAATGATAATCTCTCCCTTTGAATTCTTATGAACTTCTCTCCCTTTGAATCTCTCTCCCTTTGACAACAATTTCAAAGTAAACTTTTATTATTCCAAAGTTATATCCTTTCACCTTTTTATAGTATACTCCTTGAATTTCCCTATCCATCAGCAATACAGCTATGTATTAGCCAAAATTATCTCTGGTGTCTAATGCAGATTTGTACCTTGTTGTGTATAGATGTATCTTTGCAGTCTATTTTTCTTGCTTGCATCAACATGAATGATCTTCTGATTTGTGTATAGGCTAATGCAATTCCCTAGTCAGCTTACTGACCGATAGACAAGGATTGGACCCCTAGTCTCTTTCTCAGGTAATCAAGTGTATCTTTTGGTAATGGATTGGTAAATATGTTAGCTAATTGTTCCTTGGATTGAACATATTCTAGTATCACTTCTTTTGCTTGCACTTGTTCTCTCAAGTAGTGATACTTGATTGCAATATGCTTAGTCTTAGCATGCATGACTGGATTCTTTGATATGTTTATTGCACTGGTATTATCATAATAGATAATCACTGGTTCAAGAATCTTCATATTTATACCTTCCAGTAATTGTTTGATCCATGTAATATTTGAGCAGTTTGCAACAGCAGCCACATATTCTACTTCTGCATTAGACTGTGAGATGCATCCTTGCTTCTTACTGATCCATGTGACAAGTCTGTCACCCATGAAGAATGCTCCTCTAGTTGTACTCTTCCTGTCATCTAAGTTTCCATCCCTATAAGCATCTGTATAGACTTGAAGCTCAAATTTACCCTTTTTGTTATACCACAAGCCATAGTCTTCGGTGTTCTTTAGATATCTCATAATTCTCTTGATAACAGTCATGTGTGATTCTTTGGGATTAGTAGAGAATCTTGCAACTATTCCAACTGCATGGGCTATCTGGTTTGGTATGAACAACATACATTAGTTTTCCAATCATTGATCTATACAAGGTCTGATTTACCTCATTTGATTTATCTTCTTTTGTCACCTTACATCTGGTTGTCATAGGTATTCCAACTGGCTTGGAATCTTCCATCTTGAATATCTTCAGTATTTCCTTGATGTATTTGGACTGAGTGATATATATGCCTTTATCTTGTTGAAGAATCTGTAGACCAAGATAGAATTTGATCTCCCCAAACATAGACATTTCAAACTCTTTTCTCATTTTATTAGCAAATGATTTACATAACATTTCATTACCCCCAAATATGATATCATCAACAAATATTTCAGCAATCAGAATATTACTATTGGTATCTTCATTTAAGTACAAATTTCTATTTTTACTTGTTCTTACAAATTCAATGCTTATAAGATAGGAGTAAAGTCTTTCATACCAGGTGAACCACCTCACAATAGGTGTGGAATAATCTTGTTATGAGGTGCATTTAACTTGTCAACCCAGGGACGTATACTTGAAATGGTCGGCACGATATGTGCACTAGGTTCCTTAAGGAGTCATTCTGCTTATGCTGCAGGAGGGTAAAAATGCATAAAAGAAACCTACACTAGTGCTGTAGAAAAAGAATTCATTTATCTCCTTACTGAAATGAATGCTAGAAATTGCAAACTCTACTTAAACCTATACTTTCAACCTAGAACATCCATTATAACTATTCTTGCAGATCCTGCAGGAACATTCACAAGGTACAATGCTGCAGGAAGAAATTATAACTTCTATCTGAAATACTGGAAATACTAGAAATGCTGGAAGGAAATCTATTCTATCCTAACCTATTCCACCTCCCAAGTGGGCCCCCTTGGTCGGTTTCTTCTAATCTATTAACACAAAATGTAAACCAAGAATTACTTCATTGTATTTGAAACTTAAAATAGCTTGCTGTAAGATATAACAGTTTCTTCCAAAAACTTCTTTCTCTAACTTTTCTCCTCTCTCTAACTTCAAACTATCGGTCCAATCCCTATAAATAGAGGATCAAACACTTATTAAAAAATAGAAAAGAAACTATCTTGCTAAAAACATGCCAGAGAAGAAGATGGAAATGTAACAGCTTGCGATGTGGGTAATAAATCTTGGGCAACCAGTTCAACATAATAAAGTGCAGAGGGAATATAGCAACACTACATCCCTGCATCCTGGAATAATGGATCCTCCATTGTAGCAGTCATGTTTCCTGGTGCTGTGATGATCACTCCGCCGTAGCTTGTCCTCAACAGTCTTCCTTGAATGCTGTCGACCACTCTCCAGCCGCTTCCTTTCCTGTCAAGTTAGTTGTGATGCGGAAATATTCATGCAACAAGCTTAATCAAATTAAATCCAGATATTAGAACATATATTTTGATGGTTATATGAAATACTGCACTATATGTATAATATTAGAAAAATATGTGACAAATATCTACCCATGGTTTATCAGTTCTATCTGGACTTTATCACAAGTTTTAACTAGCTAAGTTCACAAATGTTGTCAGAAACTAGAACAGAGTATTTAAAATTATATAAAATAAAGGCAATAATTTGGCCTTATCATCTGCCCCTTGGTTAATCAAACGCTTGTCCTCAAGCATTGCATCTTCTGGCAATTGACCTAAATTTACCAACTTCAGTTCTTCCTCGCCTTTGGCTCTTGAAGGAGTAGTAGAATCCTCTTGTTCTTTCCCAAACTTCCCTTCTGTGATCCTGCTGCAGCCTATCATTAAGCCTGGCAGTGTTGATGTCATACAAGGGCTAAAAGAGCATGGGTGGCTGCATTGTGAGCAGACACCAGAGCTCCTACCTAATTTGCCTACCCAGCTCCATGTATTTCGGTGCTCGGTGTATGGCTGCTTCAAGGTTAATGGGGCTGTGTGGTTCTGACCTTTTGAATGCTTCTGATAGTCTGCCCCATCTACTTCTGGCACTGGTTAAGGCTCTTTGGAAGACAAAATAAGACATGTTGCAATATTCTGCATACACATCTGTTCTGAGATTGAAAATTTTATCTCTTATTTCCTTTTTAATATTCCCATATGTCAGTTTGAGCCAATCCCTTAGGAACACTTCTGGTTGACTGCTTTCTTCTCTTAATAGCAGGGGTTCCATTTTCTCAAGTTCTCTGTAATTCTCCAATTGTCTATCATAGTTAGCCTCATTGTGCATCCATGACATTAGGGACCTTAGGTGTATGTCCCCTATGTAAGGTAGGGGGTTCCATTCAGTCTCTGTAGGGATGATGAAATTATGCACATACAACTCACAGAGTAAGTTTGGTTGCCAAGATGGAAGGGTCTGGTATAAACCATAGAATTCCTGGGCTGATTTGAACTCTGTGTTTACATATTTGAGGGTCATCATCAACTGGAATAGGAGGAATTTTTCTTTTAGACAGATGGTATAGAACCTAGGTGGCAGTCTATAAGAAATTATTTGGTCAGTCAGCTTAAGGGCATGCTCCATTCTCTGTTTCTGTCTTGCCAACTGATCTTTTAATTCTGCAATTTCTTCTCCTTGTTATGCTATTACTTTCTGTAATTTATTTTTCTCTTCTCCCCATAGAGTGGTTGTCAGCACATGCTTATTATATAACTGGTAGAGAAGCATTTGCAGAGTAATCAGACCACTATTTTCATCCTAGTTATTCTTCCTCCTTTGTTCCCTCCATAACTGGTATAAGAAATTTATTAACCAAGTTCGCTTATAGGAAACTAGGGCATTTCTTGTGCAAGCTAGCTGGTGAGTTATAGGGGTTTCTTTTTCACGGGTTGGAACATCTTGATGACTAACTCCTAGGTCATTTTGACATACATTTGGCTCAGCTTCACACTCCTCATCCATATTTTGAGGAATGTCTGGAATCTCAGACTGGCTGGGAGAATCATCCAAAACAATATGAATAGGAGTTTCCTCCACAAATTGTTTGGGGGAAGTGGACTGGCTTTCGGTGGGTACTTTAGGAACCTGCCCTCTCATCCTAGAGCTCCTTCTTACAGGGATTTCCTCAACCTCTACAGCCTTTTTCTTACTAACCCTTTTTTGTTTTCTCTGCTGCAGGAGTAGTGGCTGCAGGAACTGACTTCATTTTCTTCCTTCTCGAGACTTGAGGGTTTTGTGGCTTAGCTACAGGAACCGAAGTTTCTCCCACTAACTTCCATTTTCCTTTTTTTTGGGAAAAAGTAGGTATATTGCTCATGTGAGTGGGTAAAGGCACATTTTCTTGTAAATTTTTGGTTTCCGCCCCTTGGGTACTTTGCTCGGCAACTGGGTCAGGGGGAACTGCATTATCTTGGCTAATTTGCACATTAGGGGCAATTTGAGGCTACAGGGTTTTATGATGGACAAACTCTACCCATGCCATAGGGGAGCCATCCCTAAGAGATCTTTCTATGAGTAATTTAATTAGGGCACGGTGAGTAACAAAATTGTCATTTCCTTTCTAGGTTTCTTCGGCACTAATGCACAACATATTAAACAAGAAATTGGGGGCATTCATTGGGATATTATGTCGTACATAACTAAGCAGCTTAAAATGATGCGCATGTAAATTAGAAAATCTTCCTTCGCAGGTAAAATACCTAATAATGTGCATGACCAACTCATGATATGGTGGAGGAATGGACATTCTTTTGCACCCCTATTTAGTGATTTCCAGTGGAGGGTCACCTGGTAGGGTAAACTGGGCCCTAGCTGACCTGGCATCGTGCGCATTGGGGTAGTGTTCCCCTGCTGCTGGAAAACTGGTTACTTTCACTATTCACTCCTCTGTTGCAACGAATGTCAACCCCCATACTATTGCTTGGCCTTCATCAAATGTGTTTGCAAATTTTGCTACTGCTTCCTCATCAAATTCTGTCAATTTTAAGAAATATCCCAGCCATCCGTAGGCATTAAATCTTCTTACTGCCTCAACATCAAAAATTAAAATACTATGAACCACTTATTCATGCCGCTGCAATTGGCCCCCCATTTTTGTTTACCAAATTCAACCTCTGCTCTGTTCTCAACAATTACCTTCTTCTCTTTTGAATTTTAGACTACCTTTTGTAAAACCACAGACCCTTTTTCACATTCTTCTGGTATTCTTGGTATGAACAATAATAATGTACTTTAAAAAAATGAATCATAGATATTCATGCGAGAGTTATGTCATGGTTTTAATACTGGGTCACATCTAGTCTGACAATTAGGGGTTTATTTGGAATAAAGGTACAACACTTGACACTTGTGTGATGCGGCAGCTAGATTTTAATTAAGACAAGGCTGAAGTACATATTTGAGGATCTTAACGAGTAAATAGAAATGACATTTTAGGAATTGGCACACTTCCCTACCCCCTACGAAATATTGACAAGTGTCCTCACTTGTCAGACTTGGTAGAAGGTACGGAACTGGATTAAGGTGGCAATGATACATTTATTGCAGTATTCGATATAACCAACGAAATCTATGTGCTAAAAATGGGAATAAATTTGAAAATATCGTACCTGTTAATTGATCATCGCACATGCCAGGAAAGGTTGGCGAGAGTGGAATGATGGCATTGGCAGTCGGTATGCATCAGCGCACGATCTCTTTATTGAAAGCATAGAAATATGATGACGTGGGAGGTGGGTGGATGGAAGATTAAGAAATGAAATGGGTTGAAAAAGAAGAATGTAGAAAGTGAATGAAGAATCTAAACTTTATGTAAACATAAAGTTTTTATTATGGTCATGCTTCGAAGGAATTCTTATGGAAGAGCTGCAGGAAGGAGGTTGGCACCCTCTACTATAGGAAGTGTTACCTATTGATCCTTTAAAACTGGCTGGTTGAATTGCTACAGGAAGCCTTCTTTCGTCTGTGGCCGGTGATACAACTTTAGCCTATGTCCATTGACTAATAGCTTGAAGTGTACAGGGTCAATTGTGGTCAATTGGACTGCTCCATTTGTAAATACATGGCTTATTTCATATGGACCCAGCCATCATGTCTGCAGCTTTCCTGGTATCTCTTGGAATCTGGAATCATATAACAATGCCCAATCTCCAACTTGGAACTGCTTACTCTTAATATGGGAGTCATGCCACTGTTTCCTTTGCTTTTGGACAATTTTCGTGCACTGCAGGGCAGACTTGCGCATTTCATCCAAAGAATTGAGATGCAGCAAGCGCTCTCTCTGTGCTGCTAGAAGATCAATATTTAACTCCAGCACTTTTCTTAATATTTTGTGTTCAAATTCAATCAGTAGCATTTCTGCTTTACCATATAATAGTTCGAACGGAGTGAACCCTATGGTGGTATTCCATGTTGTTCTATACACCCAGATGGCTTCTGATAGTCTGCTGCTCCAATCTTGGTGATGCAAATGGACTATCTTTGTTAAGATTGCTTCTATTTCCCAATTTGTAACTTCTGCTTGTCCATTGGATTGAGGGTGATAGGGGCTTGAATTCCGATGTCTGATATTATATTCCTTAATGAGCTTTGTTATCAGATTGGAAGTGAATTGAGTACCTTGATTAGTAACAAGTTCTCTTGGCACACCATATCTAGTAAAAATTTCTTCATACAGAAATTCAGCAACTTTATGATCTCTGGCATGCTTCATTGCTCTTACTTCGACCCATTTGGTCAGGTAATCTATGCACACTAGAATGTATAACTTCCCATTGGATGGAGGGTCTATTGGACCAATAAATTCTATGCCCCATTTATCAAATGGTGTTACCACCACCTGTGGGTTTAAGGGCATTTCATCTGATCTTGTTGGCTGGCCCATTCTTTGACATTTGTCACACTTCCTTGTATAACTGGCTGCATCTTTGTGAAGTGTAGGCCAGTAGTAGCCAGTTGTTAAAATCTTTTGTGATGCTCTTTTGGCTACAAAGTGTCCTCCACATGGTTCATTATGACATGCATGCAGAATGTCATATGTCTCATCTTCTCGCACACATCTCCTCATGACTTGGTCAGGTCTAGTGTAAAATAATGTGCTATCA
>MU224734.1:1006396-1025951 GCA_018584345.1 Thuja plicata | reverse complement strand
GTATTTGCAATAGACACAACTAGGTCAATCTGAGGGCCTTCATTTTACATTTTTACACATCCATGACTAGAGAGCTATGGATCGATATTTGAGGCCTCATTATTGAGCAACCTTGAATGGAATGATTTATAGAAGTGTGACAACATTTATGCACACATGAATTTCCTTTCAAGTTTCTCTATCCGTCGAGGTGCACTACCCGTCGATGTTTGTAGTCACTTAGTGAATGATGATCTTTTATGCATTACTGAAAGCATAATCTTTATCTCTTTGATTCTTTGAAGTCTTTGACACTTTGTATATAACCGTTCAGATTATATCAAGTTGACATCAATGACAATACAATCCATTAACTAATTTAATGTCTTGCATTATCTTTCTGTATTTCGGTGATCAACTTAACATTTTCAAACATTCAAGCAGTTATAGCTAATCATGTTGATATGGAATATAACCTTTTCATCTATGGATGTTGATATGGTACACATAGTCTTCTATCTACATACGTTGGTATAGCTTAGTAGAGCTCCCTTGATGGGAGAATGATTGCTCAAAGCCACATGGGCCATTATGTGCCATGTGATGACACTCCCACTTTTGAATCTCTACACCAAACCACTATTAGTACTAAGTAGTGACCCTATGTACTTGTATTATAGTATCTACATCTGAGTGAATAAATTAGGAGTCTTGTTATGTACCATCCCCTGATTAAGTTGCATTTGATTTCCATGTGTGTTATCCATTCTTTGTGTCTGTACTTCATGTTTTTAGTTCCTGTGACTATCTATGCAAGCATGATGGGGTGGGCCTAAGGGTACCACATGGATGGGTGGCATTGCATGTCACTTTTTCAGAATAGTGTATAGGTGGTGAACTACTTCTAATGGCATAGTGCTAAGCATGAAGTTCTCTTCTCTATCTCTTTGTAATTACATTAAGTGATTCACATTTTATGTTTATTTTCAATAGATTAGTTTCATTTATGTCGATTGTGCTCATATCGAGTGAGCTTGGCCTTTATTTAGTTTATCCAGTACTCCTCAGTGTAGAGCTAGTTTTATTTTAGCCATACGTTGGAGTCAGCATAGGAATTTTCTTTAATTTCCTTAGTTTTATGATAAAATTGTAGATCAGAGTCTATGCCTACCTTCAGTGTTTGCATTGATCAACATTTCTGCATGCAAAGTGACATCTCTGCGTCTCTTGTTTGAGGATTTTTTTATCTCAAATTTTTACCAGTCTTTGGATCAATGTTTGTGTATTGATCGACTCCTACATTCTTTGACATCTCTACCTGCTTTGGCATATGTGCCTCATTTCTTTTCCACTTGGGTTTGTTTATTGGGTATCTTGTATATCTTTCCTTGATGATTATTAGATGGGTTTATAGTTTGGAAAATGAACATTGTATGTTTAATCACCTTAGGAACACTTCTCTTTTGGTATTTAAAATGAATATCCTTTTCAATGGATTTAGAGGATTGATTTAGTCTCCTCTATGTTTTTCCATGAGGAATTTTCAGCTTGGCCTTCACTAGTTCATTGGATACTTTCTAAGATTTCCTTAGGTGATCTTAGGAATGTGTACATTCCATTCCGAGTGTGTTTCCAGGTTGTCATGGAGCCCTTGGGAGTTCTTATAATACATCTACTTGTGCATGATTGTTTGACAATCATTTATGTCTCCTTATTTGCTTATGCAATGCATTTTAATGATGTACTTATCTTAATGATGTTTGTTTTGTCTATGCACTGTTGCAGTTAATGCTTATGTAATTGCCAAAAAAAGAAATTATTTAGTACATATTTGACCCTATGTTTTGAGGGTTCCTTGGCGAGGCATTATAGAATGTCTCTAAGGAATAGCAATGGATTCCATCTTGAGTCAAACTGTACAACATAGTTGTGCAAATAAAATTCACAAGGTAAATTCTTATGCTGAGGAGTTGTTGTTTGGTTGACAAACATGAAGTTTTCAATGGTAATAAGAGAGGAGGAAGTCCTGAAATAGCCAGAGATAACTTATAAGAAAGATATAATTCCTTTAACTATAAGAATATACCCTACTTATTGGTTTGCATTCTACAATCTAAGTCATAAGGGTACTTACATTTTCCATTCTTTGCCTTAGGTTTGCAATTTCTTCATGTTTCTCTCAAAGTTCTTCCTGTAGCTACTATTTTTTTTCTTTTTCCATTAATTCTCTCTTTCTTCCATGAGTTCCATAATTGTAGAGCAACAGAGGCCCATGAGGATGATGATTGTTTGATTACACTCATTTTGACCAACTTTTTGTTTTGTTGTTGATCCCTTCTTATTTCTTTAGTGTTTTCTACCCTCTTTGTTGCTTCTACAAGGTTCTCTAATCTGACAAGATTTTCCCCTTCATTTAAAGGACATTCTTCATTCTATTCTTCTTGCCCTTATTTATCTCCAACATCAGTTTCCAAATTAAATTCAACTTGAATGTTACCAAACTATACAAACACTTCCTCTACATCTCATGACTGAACAATTTCCCCAACCTAGTTACTATCTATTGTATTGTCTGATGTTGTAGGAGTGTGTAACACTAGAGAAGGTTTACTAGTTATTTGTTCATCTATTTTCTCTTCTCCTTCATCAAATAAGGTGTTCTCTATTTCAATTGAAATTGGAATACAAGTTGATTTGGTTTCTCTCTTCCCCATAGATTTCCTAGGCTTCCCTTTGAGCCTTATATGAATTCTCATAATAGTTTTTATTGGGCCTTCTTGATTTTTTTGACAACCTTTGTTGCTGATTTTGTAATGGATTTAGCCTTTTTAGTGGTTACACGTTGCTCTATCTCCATGGATTTTATTTCTAGATTTCTATGAATTTTAGACTCAAAAATTTTAGATTTGCCCTTTTTCTTAGTGCCCTCTTTTTCTTTTCCACTCGATTTCCTTTTAGGTGTACTTATATACCTAGTAGATGTATTTCATATAGGAGTATCTATTGGAGTAGAACTAGGGTTGTAACAGGTATCTTTAGTAGACCTGGCTAGAGGGGTTTCCTTTTCAATAGTATTCCCCCTAGAAGACTATGTGGGGAATGAATTCAAAGATGAAGCCCCTTCTATCAGCTTTATTTTACCGTCAACTCTAATAATTTTGTGGGTTAAAGGTTTCCTAGCAGGTCCAACATCTACTAATCCAAACCTTTTAACTTTCAATAAATTACTCCAAGTCATGTCTGGTTGGGTTTTTTTTATATTGTTTTATAAACAAACAATTGAATCAAACAGTAGTGAGAGATATATTAAACAATACCTTTTTGTACTTTTTCTATCATTTTCTTGAAAACATTTTGGAGGAATTTGGGTAGGTTCATCAACTGACTATGTCTGAGGTGGCTCAGAAGTTTGAAATGAACACTATGAAGTTGATACTCTCGATCCTCACATGTTAAATACATCACAATATAGGTGGCTCTATGGGCCTATTTTGGTGGAAAAAAAAATCCTCGTGAACCTTTATTACTAACATCCAATGGGGGGTCATCAAGTCATGTGAACTATACCCTAGCTAACCTTTCATCATTTCCTTTTGGAAATGTATACCCCATTTTTGGTAGTCTCATTATCTTCACAGTTCTTTGTTTTGTGACTACAATTTTCAAACCCTTGGTCAATGCTTGATCATTTCTTAGGGCAGAAAAATCTGAAGCTACTTGGTCATCAAAGTCATGCAACTTGAGAAAATAATCAAGCTACCCACAACTTCTATATATAGGCTCATAGTCTTAGTCCTATAAAGTAATTTCATGGCTTACCAGGCTCAAGGAAAACTAGAGTGCCTCCCATATCCATCAATTTTCAAACTCCCTTTCTACAAAAAATTCTCTACAAATGTCAATTGAAAACAACTTTGAAAACCCTTGTTCTTTCTGTACTTGAGAACCCCTTTCTTTACAATCCAAACCTTTCTGATACAAACATAACCCTTCTAGGTTCTCATGAAATAAAATATGGTATAAACTTAGGTCATTCAAAAGGTTTTCTCAAAGGATTCAATTACGATTATAGGTGTATAGTTGAAATACAATTTTTTTTTCAAAAAAGGAAAAACAAGGTAAAATAAAAGAGTTTTCATAAATGAGTTAACATCAAAACCTTGAGATATTTCTACTTTTGGTGGAACAAACTATAATCATGTGTTTAAATTTAAACAAAAAATAAAATAAAATTAAAACATGTGATAAACTCCCTCCCCCGAACTTAGAGTGGCACATGTGTCCACACATGTGAACATATAGGGAGCTTGAATGCAATAAAAGTATATAATCATAAATAAGATTAAAATTGTATTCTAATTATTACCGAGGGAGAGATCTAGTACTTACCTCAAAATTATACCCAAGGTAATGCGTTGTGATGAGTTACTTCGAACATGCAAATTAAATATTTTGGAAAATTAAGTGCTTAGAAAATTATGGTGGAGTAGATTTGATAGACAAGAAAATTGCATGAAGTAGCAATGATGTGGAATGACTATGTAGATAATATTTCCATGTTTACATGGAAACTTTATTATGAAAAATGTAATATACTAATCAAACATGTGGTGAGCCCGAAAGATCACTGTCATTGACTGTATTAAGAGTGTCATTGTTGGACTCTAAAAATTGCTTCATGAATTATTTTCTAGCTAGCTTATGTTAAAGATGCAAATGGTGGTCATTGACTAATAGTTTGAACTTAACATCATTTATGCTAATTAGCTTGACAACTCCATTAGAATAGACTCTCTCAATTTCATAAGGGACGAGCTATTTGGTTTATAATTTTACAAAATTATATTTATACATAGAGTCATATAAAAGATCCCAGTCTCTAGGATTGGATGTTTTTCTCTTAATGTATTTGTCATGCCACTTAGTTCTATCATGTTGTACTAATTATATGTTATGCATGGTAGTTTGTTGTACTAATTATATGTTATGTATGGTAGTTTGTCTTATTTCATCTGATTGATTTAGTTGTAACACTCTCTTTATTTGTGCTTTTGATAAGTTAATGCCTAATTCTAATATTGTTTTGAGTCTCATATGCTCAAATTCAATTGGAATTATTGTTTTTTCATACACTAGCTCAAAATGTGTGAACCTTGTAGTATTCTTCCATGTTGTTCTGAACACCCAAATTGCCTCTGGCAAGTGGTTAGCCCAATCTTTCTTGTGTAATTCCACTAATTTGGTTACAATAGCCTCAATTTCCTTATTAGTTACCTCAACATTTCCATTGCCTTGAGTATGGTATTGTAATTTCTTATGCCTTATATTATACGCTTCTACCAATGCTACTACAAGATTAGATGTAAACTATGCTCCTTAATCTGTCACAATTTTTATAATTACTCCATATCTTGTAAAGATTTCTTCATACAAGAATTATACAACCTTTTTATCCCTGGCATGCTTGATATCCTTCACTTAAATATGTTTTATCAAATAATTAGTGCAGACTAAAATGTAGGCTTTACCATTTGAAGGTGGGTTAATGGGTCCTATAAAGTTCATATCCGATTTGTCAAAAGGAGTAACAACTACTTGTGGATGCAATGGAATCTTTTTTTTTTTTTTAAAATCTTTTTGGCCTTCCCATTCTCTAGCTTTGTAGTAAACCTTTTAGCATCCTTATGCAACGTAGGCTAGTAGTATCCAGTATTGAGAATCTTAATGATTGTTCTTTTAGGAGAAAATTTCCATCCACAAGGTTTATCATGACATGCATAAAAAACTTCATGTGTTTCATCTTCCCTTATATACCTTCTCATCACATTATTTATCCCTATATAGAACAAGCATCTTGAGATCAATGTAAATGGAAAACTTTTTTCCTATCAACATCCTCTTCTCTTTAGGTGAAAAATGTGGAGGAAATTTGCTTGTTAACAAGTATTTGGAAATGTTTGCATACCATGGTGTCTTAAAGCTAATAGTTGTGAACAAGTGTTCATTTATAAATGAACCGTCAATTATAGGTTCTTCTACATTATTTGTCAATCTGGAAAAAAAATTTGCCACAATATTTTCTTTTTCTGGCTTGTCTATGATGGTAATATCAAATTCTTGAATCAAGAGAAACCACCTAGCAAGCCTACTAGAGACAAAATGTTTATTCATCAAATTTTTTAATTGCAACATGGTCAGTATGAACAAATACTTGATATCTTGTGATATAGTGCCTATATTTTCTTAATGCATAAATAACAACTAAATTTTTTTTCTATGACAATGTAGTTCAATTCTGCTCCTTGAAGATTTTGTTGATGTAGTAAACAACATTTTTACCAACTCCTTTTTTTTTTAGGACTACCCTTACTGCATGATCTAAAGCATCTATCAATGTGGAATGTTAGAGTCCATTGAGGTCCTTTAAGGATATGATATTGAATTAAACCATTTTTAACATTTTGAAATGTTTTTTCATAAGCTGCATCCGTTGATAATTTCCATCTTTTGTCAAGAGGACATACAATGGTCCAATTATTTAACTAAAATTCTTGGAGAACCTTCTATAATAACCAACATGTCCTTGAAAACTTCTGAGATATCTCTACTTAGTGTGTGTTGGGAGACCTTTGAATACTCCAATTTTAGTTGGATTCCCTTGAATATCTTTGGTAGAAATATAATGTCATAGGACCACTGCTTGCATCATAAAGAAACATTTTCACTATTTAATGAGAGATTGTGATCTTTACATATTTGTAACACATTTATCTGATTATTCAGTTCTTCTTGGAAGGACTCCCCATATATAGTAAATTAATCCATGTAGATTTTCATTCAATTGTGAGATATATCTAGAAAATACTAATTAATGCTCTTTGAAAATTCACTGGGACATTGTACAATGAAAATGTAAGAATAGAATAGGCACAAGTTCCCCATGGGCATGTAAAAGTGCTCTTCTTATGATCCTCTAATGCAATCTTAATATGATTATACCCACTTGTTGATGGGACTTTGTGACTGGTCTCATCAACAGATGTAAGTTGTCACCTGGTACCGACCAAATTTGCCTATAAAGGTTGTCTGGGGAATAAATTCTCTGGGCCTTCAATCACCTAAGTGTCAGGTCTCGACAGTGCAGGGAGCTAAGTTGGGTGTGTGACTATTTTTGTTTAGGGGGGTAGCTGGTTTTTGGCTCGTCTTTTCTATGGATTTTGTTAGTAGGTCGGGGTTTCCTGCAAGCACACATTAGTTTACCAAATAAAGAGAAAAATATATGCTAGGGTTAAGATTTCATTCCTTCTACTTCTAGTTATGCTAAATATTTCAAACATCAACCATGATCTAATGAACTATACTAAATACTGAACATATAAAGAAATAGTGATTCATACATATTCAATAGCAAGAGGAAAAGAGGTCGTTAATCTACTTAAAACATTAGAGAAAAGGACATTAGAAACATACATCACAAAAGAGTGTTAACTCAGAGATTAGGACACCAAAAATCACTACATTAGATCCAGTGGTCGGTACTACCTGCACCACTTACAATCACCTCAAAAAGAGCAGAGATCTGACAGATCGACAGAAGAAGGCAAGAAGAAAGGATGGGAGAATCAGCCTTGAGAAGAGTGTCAGAGAAAGAATAGAAGAAATCTGATCTTCCCAGAGTTCGAGGCTACATGCCTCATTAATGCAAAATGTGGCTCAATGTCTTCGATGCACCACGTAGTTAATGCTGGAGCGGTGCCTTGGGAAGATCACCTGTCAGGGTCATCCCTCTATCTAACATACCTTATCAGGGTCACCTACTTTCTGACACCCTTATTAACTGCTAGATAATGACCGGTTGGTTCTAGGAGAAACTAGACACGGGTCACTAAAAGAATACAAAACTGTTGGATCTGAAATTCCAAAATCTGGGAGCTTATGCCCAAAGAATAATGAATGCTCAAAATACACCCTGCTATTGAAAATCACCAGAATTTGGAGAACTTTATTGTCCCTTACTATTCTTAAATGCCTCCAAAATTTGGCTGATGCCATCTCCATCTATGTCCCTGATGTTGTTTCACCGGTCGTGGACAATTCTAAACTTATCTTCAATAGCTCTAGCACCATCCTAGAATTAATCTACTAATTTTACTGAGTCATGAGTACGGAGCATCATTTTAGATATTCTTGATAATTTTCCTCTGTCGAAGTCTTCGACAGACTGATACCGGGACTCCATCAACTCATCATAATTACTGAGGACATAATCCTTTGGGGTGTACGTCCTGGTGGTGAAGGGGTCAACCTGTGACACCCTTCCAATGAATTCTTTAAATATTTCTAACAGATATTGGACCACCGCAACTTTCTCTTTTAGGGCCGTGACCAGGTGCTTGCATACCTCAATTTTGAGGCCAAGTCTTGAGTACTGGGCTCGGAGGAATTTGAATGATTCCTCTCCCAAAATTCCCACCTCTGTGACGACCTTGGTGTAGGAGCACCCTGAATGAACCAAGTTTTCCTATGACACTTAGGGTTTCCATTAAGGTCCTAAGAGGCCTATAGTTATTTTAGAACATTGGGTTAATCATTGGACCCCTTTGTAAGACCATAGTTCCAAGATTGGCACCCTATGAGCCCTTGGTCAACTATTGGTCATTAATGGTCCAAAACCATAGGAATAGGTTTTTTTAGGTTTTTCATGTTTGGATCCACTAGGGATCACAAAAATAAGATTGAGACCAAGTTTGGTCATCAAATTTGCAAAATTGCAAAATATGCAAAAGTTGCTCAAAAGTTGTCAAGCAACTTTTGAAAAAACTTGACAACTTTTTGTAAAACAACTCCCAAATGGATAAATTAGTTCAAATATGTTATGTAACCATTGGGAGTTCCTAAAAAATCCCTTTTAGGTGGGTGGTAGGCTAATGATGTAATTTGGCATTTTGAAATCAATAAAATATAACCATTTCTCTGCAAATCTCGAGGATAATCGATCAGTACAGATTGGTACGGACAGAAGGACATGAAAGTATGAATCCAAATTTTTTTATTGTGAACCTTCTTTCATTTTCATTTGGTTTCATGTGTTGATCAATCATACTTTAAAACTTATTGAATTTGCAATCCCACTGCCTGGTTTATAGGCCCTAAATCAGGGTTTCCTAAAGAATTGAGTGTATTTCCTTTTTCCACCATGGGAATTCAATGACCCTTGGTGGAAAGAATGTTTGTATGATTTTATTTAATAATTTTTAGGCTAGGTTCACCAAAATACAGGGAGATGGAGTTGCCACGATTCCCTAGGTGTATATCACTATGTATGCACCATTCCAGAATTAGGACAACAATCATAACTCTTGTTTGGGTATTCATCAGAGGCCCTAAATTAGTGGAGGAGACCCTTGTACACACCCTCACATGATAGAATCATCAGTTTTGGAATTGGATGCATTCTAAAGGCACTTTTAGTGCAAGTGGAGGCCTAATTAGCCCTAATTACAAAAGCAATTTGGTGTGTCTTCCTGTCTCTCTTTCACTTTCATGTTTTGGGGTTTAAGTCCAAAGTCTTAGGACATAAAGGGTGTCTGAATCCCTAATTAGTTAAGGGGGTTATGTGGAAGAATCTTATTTAAGATCAATTTTCCTTCAGGAAAAGGCTACAAGCCTAGTATTGGGTTTGTGAAGCAACTATGTCATATGGCTTGCAAGTGAGTGAAAGAACCATTGGAACTATTTGTTGGGTACCTAAATAGACCACACCTATGAGAATAGGTAACCCTTGGTCTCATAAGTCACTTTTGGGGCATTGTTGAGAATTTGGGTCAAGTGCTTGTGAAGCCACTCTTGGTAGTTGGTGTTGTAGGATTGGTGAAACCTAGTGATTAAGTTGCCTTGGGGTTTTGGGGTTGTGATAACCTTAACCAAGTCCTTTCCCATACTTTTGATAAGTGTGAAGCACTTTAGCTTTAAAGAGTTGGGTGTTGAAGGGTACATTGCCCTATTTGAGTCATTTGGAGGCTTCCTACTGCCCACTCTGCATCAGGCCTCTTCCCCGGAGTTGATGACATCATTCAATCTGGCCCTCCACCCCTCGTACCTCTCTAAGTTTCCTTCCCATATGAAAATGGAATTGGTTACTTGGCCCAAGAGATAATTGGCCAAGTAAAGGTCCGGGAGCGACACCTCTAAAAATTTCCTTATGACCTTGATCTATTAGGTGATCCACCCATACACATCCTGCGCCTTCTTCTTCATGGCCCTAAGAGCATCCATGTCACCCTACAGGAGTAGTGGTATGGAGGTGGAGGCTTTCAGATAGATTTCATCTAGTGGCTGTGTAAGCTCTGCTAGAAGTCCAAGGAGATTTTCATTCTTCTCTCTTTCTTCCTTTAACTTTATTGCATGTTTATCATACCGAGCCTCTACTACCCAGGTCACCTCTTTTAGTAGGTCTAGCTCTCCTTGCTTATCTCTCCTCCCAAGAGGCACTTCTATGATTGCATAATATTTGACCCTTATTGTTTCTACATCTGTATCTGGGGGAGGTATTGCAATTGTTGCGACTGTGCTTCCTCCCAGACCAGTTCGGAGGGTATGGACTATCCGAGACTTTTTAGGCTTCTTAGCCTCTGCACTCTGGGCCATCATTTTGGCCAAGGAGAGGGGAACACATGCTGCTATCAGGGAATTTCTCTTTCTATATTCCACCAGCCATTGTGGTGGCTGGGGCAGTTTTGTTGCCAAGGCCTAAGTATTGGGACCCCCTTCGGAGTCTGGCGGTGCATTCCCGGTATCTATGGTTTCATTGGGATCTTTTTCTTTTTCCTGTTCCTGTTCCTTCTCTCTGGAGGCTTCATTATCTTCTACCCTGGTGGTGTCCTTTTCGGTAGTATTAGGGACCTCATCTCCACTAGCACTAGCATTACCTGTATCATCGGGGATTTCCCCATCTTTCTCAGCATTAGTTGAATCAATGTTTATATTTTCGGGGTTTCCATCCTCACCCTGCTGCTGTTGTTCCTCTTCGGCATCATTTGCTGGGACATCCTTCTCTATTGGAACATTCTCTAGAGGTGGCAGAGGTGTCTGGTCAATGTTTGACTGTTGGGCCACTGAGACCACCTCGCCGAATGTACTCTAGGGCACTTGGTCACCCAGAGTAACCAAAGGTGTTTGAAGCATGACAGTTGGGGGTACGGTTGATCCATTAGGTCTGGTTTTCCTAGTCATCAATTGCTCATAAGTGATTTTCCTTGAACCTATCTTGGTCCCTGGACCGGTGTTTCCTCCTCCTCATGTTCCTTTTGTGCTTATGCCCAGGCCTCCTGCTCCACAACAATCTCCTTTTCCAAGATTTCTTCCTCGACGGGGATCCTCTTTTGTTCTTTGGTGGCAATTTTTTCCACCACTTTCCCGATGTCTCATTGTAGGTTTACAATCTCGTCCATCTTGAATATATCATTATAAGATCTAAATTTGGATTGTAAAGGATCTCTTATGTAAGATTTGCAAAATGAGAATTGCATAAGAAAAGAGGTCCTAAGTCCAATTTTTGTCTCTTACATTTAATTATTATAATAAAGAATGGAGGAAAGCTTGCAAAGAATAGTGGGATAAGATACCTACCTCATGACATAGTAGATCTAGAAAAACTCATTTTCTGAGGTCTATAGAGTGTTTCTGGAAAAACTAAAGTATGATCTGGAACCGAAACGTAGAGATGACCAAAACCCAGAAATCTTTTCCCGATCTGACACCATCTTGTGAAAAAGGTCGACCTTGACCCACAAATGTCACCGCTGACCTAATAATGTTGACCCTAACTTGTGCTTCCTCAACAGAGAATATGTTTTTAGATCCTGGTAGTTTGTTGAAAAGGGTATCCAAATCTGGTCACAGATCCATTGTTCTACACCTGTAACACCCAAAAAAAACACCTACAAATATTTGAAAAGAGGGGTTTTGGGGTGGCTCTATAGGGTTTTGCCTTAGTCAAACCCCCATTTTGGTGATCTCCACCTCCACGAATAGCCAAATATAGAATGTATGTGTGTGTGTATTTATCTTTTGAAAAAGAGTCTTTAAATATGCAATATCAAGATCTAATCTTCTAGATTAATAATCCTAACATAACATAGAAATGAGAAAGCAATGCATAGATTTGAATATGAAAAAGAAAGCATACCAAGCCCCCAAGGCTAAAGTATTCCCATCAACTCACAATCCATAATTGCTACCCTATGATAATGTCCTTTGAATGCTTGAATGTTGAGAATATTAGATCTAAATAGAGTGCCTTCTTGCTTCAATGAAGAACCATGATAGCTTGTCCACAAAATGCTTGATTGAAATTATGATATGTCCTCCTAGCTTGTTCTTTTTTATTATCCTCTTGCTTGTTTGCATCATCATTTCATCATGTCATCTCCCGATTTTCTTCTATGATCAAATGAAGGCAAAAGAGAGTGTTTATATAGAGATCTCAATATAGGCCACCTAGGGAAATGCAAGGGACCCAAATTCAAATTTCACCTCGAACCATGGTCCAATTACAATCACCAACCAAGGAGGGGATATTAATTCAAATATCAGAGAAAATAGTTCCGCATCCAAGCCTGGGGACCTATTTTAAGTTCCGGGCCCCGATAAGCTCCAGATTTGAAAGCAGGGACCAACACTCGATAGAGGTCTATGTCAACCTCACCCTTGACCTAGGTCAAGGGAGACCTTGACCCTGACCTGAGGTTTCAGGAAGGTCACCAGAAAGTATCTGTGGGATTCCTAGGTCAGCTGGGGACCTAGGAAGGTGAAGGGAATATTCCAGAATGTTAAGAAGGCCTAGGGGCCTAGAGAGAGAATAGGATCCTACCTAGAGAAAAGAGTCATGGAGAGGGAAATCCAGGAGGATCCACAATATCCTAACCCTAATTTCACCTAAACATGCAGAATCAAGCACAAATGTATCCTAAATGCCAATCTAATATGCTAACATACTAAATGAGGGTGCTAAACCTATCAAAATGGAAGTGCTTCCATTTTAAGATGATACATTTAGCCCCCACTTTATCTTAGATATGACACTACGTGAATATGCAAGCTAAAGTAAGAAACCACCATAAAGTATAAAAAGGATATAGCCAAGTCCTCAATGTAAAGATCCTGCAAGAAACCATTAGTATTCGCAACCTGCAGCACACAAGGTTAATGAAAATCCATAGAGCATCTAAGTCTTACTACGATGATCTTGAGAAGTATATAGAGCCCCTTATTCCCCCCCTAATTTGGCTTACTAATTCATGGAAGGTGAAACAGGGTGATGAGGTAATTTCTATACATTGAATATGCAATTTGTTGAAAATTCTTTTCCTAAACTAGTTATAAGGGTCCTAAACCTTTCTAAACTGATTCAAGAGGTTAGGTATCTAAATCATGATTCCAACCCCTCTAATGGCACTAAAAACGGAGCTACCTAACTCAAGTTATAATGAAAAGAATAGATGTCTATCTAAATGCATATAAAGGGAAAATTCAAGTTTAATCTAAATAATTCCAAATGATACCCTAATAAAACCCTAATTTACAGCTTATAAATAAGAGGAAGAGATACTTACCTCTTCATTCTTACCATTTACAAGATTTGAAAAGGAGATAGGATATGGAAGAGAGAGGAATTTTGAGCGAGCCACATGGAGGTCTTGAGAGAGCGCCTGGCCAACAGATAGCCACTGCCTGAGGTAAATTTTCTATTTCTAGTGCCTGTGATTGAAAATTTCATGGTTTTACAAGGTAGGTCGACCCTGACCCAAAAATTTTGACCCTGACCCAGTTATGTTGACCTTGACCCACAAAGGTTGACCCTGACTGGGAAGGTTCAGTCCTTTTTGGGGTGAATGTCAAACCTGACCCACAAAGGTTGACCCTAACCTAATAAGGTCAACCCTAACCCATAAAGGTTGACCTTGACCCAAAATGGTTGACCTTGACCAGGTCAAGTGGGTACAGTAGATGTTTGATGAAGAAGTATTAATATGATTCATGTTTGTGCTTACAGGATCCAGTCCATCTTCAAGAGAATCCCTTCAGAGGGTTACTACTGTCTATCATAGGGAGTATCTCTGAGCTACAATAGGATGAGATATAGTTATTGAGAGATGTGGGATTATACTGGGTAGTAGTCCTATCATAGCTGAGGCTCCATCAGTCCATGATATCAGCCATGATAGAGAGATGGGATGAGGATACTTGCTCCTTCCATCTTCTATCAGGAGAGATCACGATCATGCTAGAGGATGTGTACAGGATCCTATGAATTTCGATATGAGGCGAGCCTATCAGACCAAGAGTACCGTGGGGTCCTCCCAAGATTTTTGTAGATATGGAGTATTGTTTGGGATGAGTACCATAGATGAGGACCCGATCGGATCATATTTCCCTAGAAGCCATACTAGCAGGCCTGACACCTTTGGTATGGAGAGTGATTCTATGTATACTTGCTTTGGTTGTAGTGCCCAACACAAAGGGTACAATATTTTTAGCACCATTCACCCATCTCATATGCAGGATGGAGAGTGACAGGGTTATCATCTCATGGGGCTGCAACATGTTGGCTAATCTTTATCATGAGCTGAGTCAGTTAGTGAGATACCAGTGGGAAAGTCTTATGGTGTGCACCTTGCTATAGGTTTAGATGTTTGAGCATTACACATGTACAGGACCATAGGGTACTCCTACGATGATAGATGTGAGCACACCAAGAGCCTTTGAATATCCACTAGAAGATGTCTAGTAGCATAGAGATATCCTTTTTTGGAGGGTATGCTTTGACCGTATACCAGGTATAGATGTGATATGGAGACCTTATTGTCAGATGATAGTGTGGCCGGATACCTAACATCAATTGAGACACTCACAGTAGCACAAGCTACTAGAAGGTCCTACCAATCATGTCGTGATGTCATACTACTATGATAGGGTGATGAGATAGTTTGGTTTGATATAGGGGGTCCCTCAAATAGTACCTCGGTATGCCTATCTGACGAGATACTATCAGAGACCCGGCGCCATATGCCGAACTACAGTAGCTGAAATTGTAGATAGTGAGATAGATGAGACCGAGCATATAGAGGTAGCCACTAAGATATCCTATGCAGGTGTTAGAAAAGAATATATCAGATACTAGAGTTTACAGGGGACCCATCCTATCTTCCCTGATGACCACCCCACGGGTGATCCAGGTCCTTCAGAGAGGAATCACTGAGGAGATGACATACCAGTAGGAGAGGAGGAGGATCAGAGAGATGAGGGGGAACCTACCTTTGAGGGAGATACCATGGAGGAGGAGAGAGTAGAGGAGAGAGCAGAGGAGATGCCCCCAGGCCATAGTATAGGGACCGGTGATCAAACAGTCTATGTTTCACCTTTGAGATCACGATGACCTCCTCGAGTGCACATAGAGACACCACCACCTAGTCCTAGAAAAATAAAGTGAGGAGAGAGTATTCATTCCCTTCCCCCACTATCTAGATCCTTTGGTGATACCCAGGCAGGAGATCCAGGTATGATACAGTTTTTAGAATGTTTTTAATAAATATTTTGTCTAGAAGAAGTATTTAAAGAAGTTTTACATTTGAATTTTGCAGCGAGCATAGCAAAGTGGAGGAGTTTTGTATCTGAGGTTCTAAAGGATACATGTATATCCTACTAACTTCGAGCTAGTGAGAGAGAGTCCCTTATAGGACAAAGGGATCCCGAAAGGTATGTAGATATCTTCCTATGTGTACAGCGAGAACTGAGGTTATGCAAAGAAAGAGAAGAGAAATTGATGGCCGATCTATAGAGAGCCCAGGAGCGGGTCCACGAGATGAGCATATCGAGGAGTCGCACACGGACTACCATTCCAAGATCCTCAGCCTCACACCATAGATCTGAGAGAGCTGGGAGCCATCGACCTTCAGAGCATAGAGATAGAGATTGATAGATATGGCACATGTGCCACCTATGTACCAAACTCAGAAGAAGTTTATTTATGAAGAAAACTTTGTCAATGAAAAATTAGTTCTATGGTTGATTACCTTTATTTTCATCAATGCACAGAACTTAACACAAGAAAGAGGAAAGGAAATATGTATGAATGCATTCTAATTTATATAACTTATAAAATAATTATTCTATAAGGAACACATACATACATAAAGGGAAATGAATTAGGGAAAATAATGTTTGAGATGCATAATATTAATAGGTTCCTTGAGAGGAACACCATTCATATCAGCAATTTTACAAGCACCTGAAGTAAAATCCTCAATTATTAAAAAGGTCCAAGCCAGTTTGGACTAAATTTTCCTTTCTCACCAGGTAAAGCATTCACATTTCTTTGGTTTTCATATAAGACTAAATCACCTACCAAGAACGACCATTCAATCACCTTGTGATTATATTGTTTCTAAAGTGATTTATGATAGGCCTTAATGTGTTCCAAAGCATTTATTCATTGTTCATCTAACATTTATAATTCTTGTAATCGTTGTTCCTGAAAAGTATCTTTGTCAATAATCCCATGAAATGAAACACACAAAGATGGTATTTCTAATTCCAAAGGCATAATAGCATTAGTACCATAAACAAGATTATAAGGTGAAGTGCATGTGGCCGTACGAACACTATTCCTATAAGCCCACAAAGCATAAGTAAGTTGTGTATGCCAATCTTTCGCATGTTTGTTAACTATTTTCTTTAATATTTGTTCAATAACCTTATTCGATACTTCAGCTTTACCATTAGATTGAGGGTAGTAGGGAGTAGAAAATCTATGTTGTATACGATATTTCTCCGTGAATTTCGTGACTTCTTTGTTCTTGAAGGAAGTGCCATTATCCGAAACTATCGTTGAAGGAATACCAAATCATGCTATAATATGGTTAAGGATGAAATCAAAGATAACATTTGCAGTAGTAGAATGAAGAGGGATAGCTTCTACCCATTTTGTAAAGTAATCTATAGCTGTGAGAATGTACGTATGTCCTTGAGAAGAAGCCAGTGAGATTTTTCCAATGAGGTCAAAACCCCAAATGATAAAAGGCCACAAAGCAACTTGTTTACGAAGCTCACGAGCAAGAGCATGAATTAAATTACCATGTTGTTGACACTAAGGACACTTTTTGACAAATGTAAAGGAGTCTTTCTCCATTGTTTTCCAGTAGTATCCCATTCTGAGAAGTTTATTGACTAAAGACTTCCTACCAAAATGTCCTCCACAAGAACCAGAATGAGCTTCTGCTAAAGCTACAGGTACTTTGGTTTTGCTAAGACATCTTAATAGTAAACCATTGTAAGAAAGTTTGTAAAGCATTTCCCCTAAAATAATATAACGGGCTGCCAGTTTTCTAATACGATTACGTGTGTTTCTTGTTGCTGATTTAGGAAAAGTATTATCTTTCAAAAAATGAAAGACATGTGAATACCATTCATCTAAATGCAAGTTACAACAATCAATAGTAACTTTATCTTAAATTGCAGGGGATTTAAGAGTGTGTATAGTAAATTGAAAGTCTTTGTCATTATTCTCAAGACAAACCAAAGAAGCCGCGATTGCCATGGTGTCTACGTGTCGATTATCTTTCCTAGGTAAAGTTTGAATTGTGTAAGAAGAGAATTGTGAAACCATATCTAGATCCAAATCTCTATATTGCATCATCTTATCATTCTTAGTTTGATAACCTCCTTTGATTTGTTCCACAATCAATTGTGAATCCCCATAAATTTCTAAGTTTTTAATATGAAGGGATGAAGCTGCTCGTAAGCCAGCTATAAGAGCTTCATACTCCGCAATGTTGTTAGTACAAGGAAAAGTTAATTTATATGACACAGGGATTGGTTTCTTTGTAGGAGGGATCAAGATAATGCCCACCTCAGAACTTGTCTTGCATCTAGAACCATCAAAATATAACTCCCGAACATCTTCTTGTTTGATTGCAAATATATTCTCATCAGGGAATTCTAGTGAGGTAACAGTTGTATTAAAATGAGGACAAGGAGCTTCAGCTAAATAATCAGTTAAATCTTGTCCTTTAATTGAATTTTTAAGGATGAAATTGAGATCAAATTCCGTAATCAACATCACCCACTTTGCTAATCAGCTAGAGAGATCAGTTTTTGAAAAAAGGTGTTTTAAAGGATCAAATTTAACAATCACATTAACTTCAACATTCAACAAGTAATGCCAAATTTTTTGACAAGCATAAACTAAAGCCAAGCATTGTCATTCTAGTTGAGTATATCATGTTTCATAGTCCAACAAGGTCTGACTAATATAATGTACTGGTCTTTCCTTTCCTTCACTGTCATGTTGAGCCAACAATGCACTCACTGCATTGGAAGTAGCAGAAGTATATAGATAAAAGGATTTATTGAATTGAGCAGGTTGTAAGATAGGAGGATTAGCGAGATATTCCTTAAATTTCTGAAAATATTTCTTACATTCCTGGTTCCAAGAAAAAGTGGTATCTTTTCTGAGTAAAGAAGTAAAAGGAACAGTCCTATCGGCTAGGTTAGAAACAAAGCAGCGAATAGATTGTATTTTACCTTGTAAACTATGTAATTAAGAGATATTCTTTGGAGGAGGCATGTTAACAATAACATCAATCTTCTCAGTATCAACTTCTATGCCTCGCTTAGAAATAATAAATCCCAATAATTTTCCAGAGTCCACTCCAAAAGCACATTTCTTAGGATTTAACCTCATGTTGTAACTCCTAATTCTTTCAAATATTTGTCTTAAAATGAACACATGATCTTCTCTTTGTATAGATTTCGCCAAGATATCATCCACATAATCTTCCAAAATCTTATGAATGTAATCATGAAAAATCAAAGTCATGGCATGTTGATAAGTGGCTCCCGCATTTCTTAATCCAAAAGGCATCATGACCAAATAGAATGTCCCCCAAGGTGTAATAAATGCGGTCTTAAGTTGATCCTCAAAAGGAATAAAACTTTGGTTATAACCTAAAAATCCATCCATAAAAGATAATAATGCATGACCTATTGTTGAATCCACAATCATGTCAATATTAGGTAGCGGGAAATCATCTTTTAAGGATGCTTTATTTAAATCCCAAATATTAGTGCACATTCTTATTTTATTTTCTCCCTTAGAAACAACCACAATATTGGAAATCCATTCAGAATAATCAATAGAGCGGATGAATTTGACACCTAATAGTTTTTCAATTTCAGCTTTTACCAGTAAAGCGATGCCCAGATTCATCTTACGAATCTTCTGTTTCACAGGTTTAGCATTGGGTTTAAGGACAATATTATGAGTGACAATCTTGGGGTCTATACCTGGCATATCTGAATATGTCCAAGCAAAGATATCTTTATATTCAAGCAAGAGAGAAAACAATTGGTCATGTTCATCTTGACTCAAACACTTTCCAATTTTCATTATTTTTTCAACATCATTCTCATCCACTTGAACGTCAATGGTCTCAGTTATTAATAAATTACTTTGTATGGGAGAATCTATTGGCAAAGGGGAAATATCTGATTCATCATGTTCTCCAAAATAGGCTTC
>MU224734.1:976181-992165 GCA_018584345.1 Thuja plicata | reverse complement strand
AGAACAGCCAGAAAAACTATCTTTGAAAGATAAACAACTAATTACTTTGCTAGAGTGCCAACTGATCAAGTACCCTTTTAATTGCCTTAACTCAACCATTCACTTGGTCTTCTTGTTAAATATTCTTCATCAACAGTGGATATAGTACTCAAAAAGATAACAATAGTCTCACCAGTTAAGGTTTGACAACAATGACAAAATAACAATTGCTTGCATTGTCACTTTCAAACATTTATACGCTTAGGGTAAAAACATGTTTCTTCCCCTCGCAAACCCTGAAAAAGGCAAAACCTCCAGACTCCAGGCCCGGGTATTCCATGTAGGCATATCCTCTAATAAAAGAGAACATGATGACAAAGAATCCCAGAGTCTAGGATGTGAGTGACTCAAAAGACAAACACACTTCAGGACTGGGTCTCAGAGGAAAGAGAACCAAAAGCAAAAGAAAACAACCCTTGCAGAGGCAAAGGCTGGAGGAAACAAGAGAAAAAGAAACAAGGCAAAAAACAAAAATGGGGACCCAATACTTTTCCTACAAAATGTAGGGACGGGTATGCATGGCATAACAAATGGTGACTCACTGGGATGGATGCCTTATCACATTTGAGGACTTTAGAATCTCTATTTAGCAAAACCATAATTAATCTTTACCTAGAGCATTATGCTTGCAAGGTGCAAGGTGCTTGAGAAAATATGACTCATCATTGATTCAATCCTTTGGTCTTTCGTCAGCTATGGGGGTGTGTGCTTTGAAATAAAATCAAGCCGATGATTTTTGGGAGAAGAAGAGAAGAGGCACTGAGTTCATAAAATTGAAGTCATCATATCTGGCACGTTCCCCCAGATACTAGAATTCTCTATTGTTCAGTTATTTTATTTTCTTTTGAAGATGGGAAAGGTAGTACTCCTTTCACCATGAACCTTAAGCTTAGCTCATTTTCACGACAGTACTTATTTCACCTTGCCACCCAATTCATACTTCCGAATAGGAGAGAATTTTTCAGACCCATGATATTTTATGATTTTCAGACTTGGCCAATAACCAATGCAACCGATCTACCCTCAAGGACCATACGATTACTTGCTCCTTAGATTTTTTTTAAATCAATGTCCAAACTTTTAAGATATGAATCTGACGAAGATTACTCATAACCTGTTACCATACACTCAAAACAACTTTGAAGTGCGGACAAATTCCACCATGTTAACAATAGATTCCAAACTATCTAAAATGGATATGGTACCGTTCAAGAGACTAGATGTTATGGGAAGCATACCTATCTACAAGAAGAGGGAAACACATCGGGAACCTGGAGAAACAAGAAGCAAGCAAAAGAAAACCAAAAAACAAAAACAAAAGGACAAGGGGGTGATCCTGGATCATGATTGATGACTATTTACAAGGACAAGGCACTCCAAATGGAGCACTGGGAGAGATATTTACACGTAAGGACTTTACATATAGTACAATTTCAGACAAAATCACTGCCTACCTCATTTAAAATAGTGCTTAATAAACTGTCCATTAATAGGAAATGGGACGGCTTCTTCAGTCATAGTACTGAGGTGATAAGTATTTGCCTCACAGATCTGAGATATCAGGTATGGTGTAATCCAGAGCCATTGAAACTTACTGTGCTTCCCTTTCTTTTCTTGGGCCTTGTGCCACAGAAGGACCAGGTCTAAAATCTCAAAGGCCTTATATTGGGCTCTTTGGTCAAACCATCATTTAACTACTACTTGGTGACGTGCGAAGTGTTCTAGTGCTGTATCTCTTTGTTCCTCCATTCTTACCAGGTTCAGAAGCCGAACCTCTACAATGTTATCCCGATTGTTTAATTCTTGCATAAAATATAAGACTGGGATTTGTAATTTTATAGGGAATACTAGATTCTGGCCCTAAACCAGATGAAATGGGGAAGTCCCTAGGGTTTCCTTAATCCTTATACAATCTGCCCAGAGGGAAAATCTAAGCTTTTGGTGCAAGTCCTGGGGGTTTTGTTCTAACAAGTGTTTGATCACCTCCAATAGATTTTTATTAGTGGATCCAGCCACACCATTACCCTGGGGGTAGTAGTTTCTGGAGAACTTTAGGGTGATCTTCCTCTCATAGGTCCATTCAAGTAACTGCGCCGAAGAAAATGCCAGACCATTGTCACACACTATAGCGAATGGCATTCAAAAATGGGTGACTATGTTGTCTTCTAGGAATTTAATAACTACATCCACTATGTTGTTTTTGCAAGGGATCACTTCAGACCACCGGGTGCAGTAATTGGTAGCAGTCAGAATGTACCGATGGTTGGAAGATGAGTTGGGGTTGATTTCCCCAATGAAATTAAATGCCCATTGGGCAAAAGGTCTAACTTCAAAGACCAGCTACAATGAAATGGTTGGGTTCCGCTCATGATGTGTCACCGTTTGGCAAGTGTAGAACCTCCTAATGTGAGTGTAGACATCCTTAAAGATGTAGGGCCAATATTATTTGGCCTGAAGAATCTAATGGGTGGTGGCATCAGTTGAGCTATGCCTGGTCCCAAACTACCCATAAAATTATTCGATCATTTTAGCAGCTTGGTCCCTATCTATGCATCAGAGGTATATCCCTTCATAGTTCCTGCGGAAAAGCATCCCATTTTTATCATGAAGTGTGTGCTTTTTATCCTCAGGGCACGATGTTTGTTTTGGGGAAACCCCTCTGGGCATCTGTTGTTGAGCAATAGGTACACCAGATCAATATACCATGGGTCTTGTGTGATGGACTCCACTGTGTATGTTTGGCATTCAATGTCTGGAGTTCCTTCCACCATTGCTTTACATAGTCCCTGGCCTTAGACTATCTTCATGGGTTGCATTTCTAGACATACTCTTGGAGGATGGCCATCCATTTCCCTCAGCATTTTCCCAATTCACTCTGCACTAGTAGAGATTTTACAGCCTGGTCCAGAACGATAGCATGCACTTTGCTCCAGAGAATATAGTGTCGGGATTTCTTCACGGCCCGGACAAGAGAAAAAGCCTACTTTTCCAATGATGAATATCAGACTTCAAAATTATTGAAGGGGGAGCTCATAAAAGTGATTGGTCATTCTTTCCCTTCAACTTTCTGGGTTAGGAATGCTGTTCCAAAATGCGGTGAAGCGAAGGAGTATATGTGAAAAGGGAGGGAATAGTCCAGACTTGCTAGGATAGGTGCCTCCACTATGGTTTTCTTGATCTGAGAAAACACTCTCTTCTCTTCAGGACTCCACTCAATATTTGTGTCTTCCTTCATCATGTCATTGAGTGGCTTCACTATCTTAGAAAATCCAGTGATGAATCACCGGACAAAGTTTATCTTTCCAAAGAAAGATCTTATTTCTTTCTTGCTGCCACGCATCTATAGATTCAACAGTGCTTCAACTCTCTCAAGGTCAATAGACATACCCTTCTCAGAGATGATATGCCCAAGAAAATTCCCTTTAGTGACCCAAAATATACATTTCTTAGGGTTGAGGGAAATCCCATACCGGTGACATCTCTCACAAATTTGGGCGAGGTGGGCAGAATTATCACCCCTATCCCAGGAAAAGATGGTCAAATCATCCATGTAGATGATTGTGCATCTGTTAACTAGGCCTTCAAATCCAATGTCCATAGCCTTTTGAAATGTGGCCCCTGTGTTAATAAGGCCAAAGGGAATTCTCTAGTATGCAAACATTCCCCACTAGGTGGTGAATGCCATTTTGTCTCTATCTTCATACTTAACCATAACCTGGTTATACTTAGAGTACCCATCCAGGAAGGAAATCATTTGGGATCCGTTAACAATTTGTAATACGTCATCCAACGAGGGGAGACGGTGATTATCCTTCTTAGATGCCTTGTTCAAATTGTAAAATTCCATGCGAAAGAGGATTTTGTCGCTTTTCTTTCTCACAGGAACGAGGTTGGCAACCCAGTTGTGTGCCAGATGGGAAATATAATCCAGGCTGATAGAAATTTTTGAACCTCCCAATGAATTAGAGGTTCTATCAATGGGTTTATTGATCTTTGCTTTTGTCAAAAGGGCTTAGCATCTAGTTTCAGTGGGATGGTATGGGTCATGATGGATGTGTCATAAGTTTTCAGATCCTCATACCCCCATGCAATTACGTCAATGTATTCTCATAGAACCATGAGAATCTTCTCCTTCTCCTCTAGGGAGCAGGAGGTGCCAATGTGTATGAATTCTTCTTCACTGGCCTGGTCGATGTTAACCTTTTCATATTTTCCTCCCTCAGAGGAGGATGATATCTTCTCTCAACCTTGAGGGTCTGATTCAAAGATGTGTTCAAGAGCTACCACCCCCTTTGGGATGGTGTTGGTTGGTAAGTTGATAATCCCATCATCTTCTTCACCCTGCCTAGTATCATCATGATCTCTTTCTTCCACTATCTGATCCTCAAAGACACCAACATTAGCCATGAAGGAAAGAATATGTTGATCATCCTCAAAGACCTGAAAGTGGGTGATATTGTCCGGAATGGATGGGGTGGGGACCATATCAATAGAGAACTTCCAGAGCCGTGAGCCAGCCATTGGCTCAAGGGTACTGGCAGACACGGCAAGGGCATCCGGAACATAATTTATTTTCTGAGGAATAAGCTTGATGCCAAAATCATCAAAATATTCAATGAGGCTCCATGCCCGGTTGTGGTATGTGGCCACCCTTTTGTCATGACAATTATATTAGCTTGGGACTTGCTTGATGATCAACTCTGAATCACCCATTGTCTAGAGGTGCGTGATTCCCTTTCTTAGTGTGAATAGGAGTCTGAGGACCAGGGCCTCATACTTTGTAATGCTATTTGTACAGTTAAACTGTAGCCTATAAGATGCGAGGAAGGATTTCCCTCACGGGTTGATCAACTCCACTCCAGCCCCATAGCCTTGTTTAGATCAAGACTCGTCAAACTTTAGGGTCCATAGGTCATCATTCATTTTCTGGGGCTGGGAAGGCAGAGTGGTATTTGGATTGATTTTGGGAGGGTTGGGAGGAGTTTCCCCTGGCTTTGATGGTGCATGGGTGAGGTTTTCCTCTGGAGAAGCCTTTGGTTGGGGTTCCTGGATAGGTGACACCTTGGGCATACCGCCAAAATCATTGTTGGGTCCAAGCGAATCTACTTTGTGTTTTATCTCCCAAAGGGCATTGATATGGTAGATAACAGTGGTGATGCAAGGCTCATGCTCTAGTTCAGAATGTTTTTTTTAATGCACCCGACACCAAGTGCCAAACAAGAGTGTAGCAGGAGTTGTTGCGTTACCTTGTTAGTTAACCTCACCCCTTAGTTTTTCGTCTAGGTCCTGAATTCTCTGAGAAAATATGGGATCCTCCCCAGGGGTGAAATCAAATGTTAGGATCTCTAGAGGTCGATACATCCTGGGGGAAGTCTCATAGAAAAGGACTTCATTTACCCTCTAGACTTTGGTGAGGGCTTGCTTCATCCTGGGTTCACTTTCTACTTGGATTTGGTTAGACTGCCCCTCCCAGGAGAGCCACAAGTGGGAGAAGTCCGTAGAGAAATACCCATTAAGGGCCTTAGACCAATTTCAACTTAATAACATCCCATAAGTTTCAGGGATGTCTATTATGCTTGATATCTAGGAGTCTTGGATGAGCTGAATCCAGATGCTCTTCAGCTCACCTACCATTTTTATAGCAGTTTTGTCCATTTGGACTACTGTGCCTTTGGATGGAGTGGGAAAGAGTTTGAGCTTCTGGCATATAAATAAAGGCATGACATTGCCCGAAGCTCTAGAATCTACCAAGAAGTTGTGTAGGCTCTTCCCTTATATGTTCATGCCTAGCAAAAAGGGAGGATCCTCAGTGTTTCCCCAGGAGATAGCCGCATTCACGTCGTCAAAAGTGACAGTCTTGGGTGGGTGACTGATAGCTTCCAAGTTTCCCAAGAGCTTCAGAAGGGACTTCTTCTGCTCAGAAAAATTTAGAAAAACCTGCATTAAGGTCATGGAGGTGGTGGTTCTTTCCAACGCCTTTGTAATGTTAAACCTCCCCCCTGGGTAAAGTTGGCTTCTCTCAGCCAGATCCTTAGCTTGGTTAGAGCCAAACCCTTTTGGTGGGAAGGAGCGATCAGTTGTATTATCCTGGGGAGGGGTATCTTTGGGAGGTGTTGGTATCTAAACTGGTCCTTTACCGGCCTGACTTCGAGTGTTATAAGGAATTCGTGGGTTAGTTAAGGCATTGGCCTCAAAGGTTGGGATAGATTCACCAAAGAACCCCTACAATTTAGGCTCTTCTTTGTCTTCTTTGTTTGTCCCAAAGAAGACAGTCTCACAGGTGAAGAAACTATGAGTAGGCTCTTGTGTGGATGTTTCCAGGGGATTAGGATTGACAGGTTACTATCTGTCCAATTGGGAGATCATGATGACCTTCTCTAGTGTGGCGTAGTTCACCTTGAAATGAGATCCAGTGTCATGCAATCTACATCAGTTGGTCAGGGGGTGGAATTCTGCAAGCTATGTAGAATGATGGGTCCAGCACCGCCCTGAGTGGTGTTTTGGTTTGGAGGAGGACCTCTGATGTTTTCATTTTTGTTCCATTTTTGTTGGTTTGGCTGAGGCCCGTTGTTGTAATTTCTTCCTCCAAATTGGTATTTCATTGTCTGGAGAAAAAATTCCCTCTCTGGGAATTGGGGTTGTGGGGCATGGAAGGCCCCTCCTTTATCTGTCCCATGTCTATAGTTAGGGAGGACACCAATCCCCGGAGGGATTCAACCTCAACGGCTAGCTGGATATTTGCGTCACAGTGCGACGATTGTTGTGGCTGGTTCCCTAGAAAAGCGACAGCAGCTCTTGGAGTCGAGGACTGCAAACCTCCAGCCACGGCCAATTGGAAGAAAGGTACTTTGGAGGGTTGTGTTAGTAGTTGTTTTATTTGATGCGAATGGTTCCAAGGAATGAATTCCAGACCTGGTATTGTCTGGGTTTGTGATGGGTATACATACCGGGCCTGCTGGTCTATCAGAGGTGGTGGGCCCATGGCCATCATTGGGCCACCCATTGCTAGATTGGGGTTGAATCCCCTAGTGTAAGAAGTTCCACTGGGTATCATGTTGAATGGCGTGCTTTGCCCAATTCCATCGGGAGCTTTGCTCAAGCCGCGGGACAACTCCAGGGCCAGGTTGTAAACCTTTGCTAGAGTATCCCGATCATTTGCGGCAGTGGTTATCCATAGGAGAGTGGTGAAAAAAGGGTCCATGGCATTAATATATGTCTTGATGGTGATGTCAGTGGATGGAATGAAGGGTCCCATGCACCACTTTAAGGCACGTTGGAACCGATGGTTGAATGTCGCCAGGGGTTCATCCTGTTTCTTCCTGATGGAGATAAACTGGCTGTGAGACCACGTCGGGTCCACATGAACATGGAAGGCCGCCAGGAAGGAATCTTTCTTGTCCTGCCAACTATTGATGGAGTTCTCTGACAAGTTAAGGTACCAGTTTAACACAATCTATCCCAAGGATAAAGGAAACATCTGAGTCACAACATCTTGATGTTGTATCTGATGTTGGTTCATGGCATCTTTGTAAGCTTGGAGATGTTCTTCTACAGTTCTGGGGCCTAGATGATCGTATCTCAGACAAATCTTCTTTGGATGTGGAGGAAGATCGTTGGTAGTGCCAGGGAACTGCCCCATGGGGGACCCAGTATTACCAAAGTAATTTTCCATTGAGGGTGTTTGATTTTGTCTAGGTGGAGCATTAGTCCCCATGGTTATTTGAGGAGCTTGGGTATTCTGTTGCGTAGTGACTCCCTAGATAAGGGTGGAAGGTTGTTTGGTCTTCAGGGTCCTTTTATTTTGAGTAGGAGGCTCAAGTTCAACAAACTTTCTAAGATTTGGGTCTAATCGCAGGATTCTTTCAAAGCGCGCGAGCGAAAAAGATCCAATCCCATTGAAAGCTTGATTCCTAAAACTATGGCTTGGGGAACCCTTGGGCGGTGTAAAGTTAAAATCTTCTCAAGGGGACAAGCTCATGCCCGCCATCTAGCGCCAATTTTTGTTGACGAGACTTTGTGACCGATCTCATCAATAGATCTAAGTTGTCACCGGGTACCGGGGTATCGACCAACATTTCCTGTAAAGGTTGTCTGGGGAATAAATTGTTCAGGCCTTCAACCACCTGAGTGTCAGGTCTTGACAGTGCGGGGAGCTAAGTTGGCTGTGTGACTATTTTTGTTCAGGGGCATAGCTATTTTTTGGCTCGTCTTCTCCAGGGATTTGTTAGTAGGTCAGGGTTTCCTACAAGCACACATTAGTTTACCAAATAAAGAGCAAAAGATATGCCAGGGTTAAGAGTTCATTCCTTCTACTTATAGTTATGCTAAATATTTCAAACATCAACCATGCTCTAATGAACTATACTAAATATTGAACATATAAAGAACCAGTGATTCATACATATTCAATAGCAAAGGACATCAGAAACATACAACATTAGAGAAAAGGACATCAGAAATATACAACACAAAAGAGTGTTAACTCAGAGAGAAGGACACCAACAACATCATTGCCAGAACTCTTCCTTCTTCGTTAACAGGGTTGAAACATCACCGACGTGTACATCAATGGATCCAGGGGGCATCTAAGAGCTAAGAAATACTGAGCATTGAGCTCTACAACTAAAAGAAAATGAAATGCGGAATGCTAATAGTATGGACTGCAAAATCATCAATTTTGCGGACCCTTGAAATTAGGTCAGAATTGTTATTTATACATATACTTGTGATAGCTAAATGTGGGCCTCTAATTTAGCCATACACTTCAATATGGTCATTACTCTTCAATCACATACAGAAATGAATATAGATTAATTCATCCTGCATGTGTGAATGAATCGACCTGTTGCCTCCTAGTAGGTAGGAGTATGAGCTTTCTCTCAGATCATCACAAGCTCAGTAACTACACTGAAGACCTAAATGAAGGATTTAAAAAATATGCTAAATGATCTAAGATAATTATGCAGATGCAGTTAATCCAAAGCTAATTAATATTTAGTTTTAGAGCACTAATTGAAGTGTGTAAGATTGATTTTAAAACACCAATTGAAATATGTTCTAAGATTAGATTTGCATGATTAACATAAAAGTAAACAACAATTAAAGCTATGCTAAGAATGCAAGAAAGCTAAGACGCAAATGCAGTATAATAACTTTAGATAAAAGATTAGGATCCTTTGTGAAGGGAAAAGAGTTTCTCTTTTATATAAATCTCTCTCAAATCAACGGTCGAGATTGAACAAAAAGAGTGGCTCAGTTTTGATTGAAGAAGCACAATCCATGTGCAAGTGATTCGATTGGTCGAGAGAGTCAGTTGACTGAACTGACTGATCAATTATTTTGGAAACTTCCAAAATTAATTCACAGTTAACTGAAATGTTTCCAAAATGATAATCAGTGGAGAATCAGTTAACTGAGTGGAACTGGATTGTTTCCATTTTGATAACCAGTCAACTGAATTTGATGATGTCATATGCATTTTTAATAAATTAATTGATTTTTAATGCACATTTATGTTTTTATAATTAATTTAATTCATTTTTGATTTAATTGAAAATTTTATAATTTTTATTTAATTAATATGTCATAATATCAATTAAATAATTAACATAAAGTTTATTTGCCAATGTAATGTGATTTTAGGAATTAATTAATTAATCAAGTAAGATGATTGATTAGGACCTAGGGTTTAGGTTAGATCAATTTGAGTTTGATAATTGCCTATTTGATTTAGGACTTAGGTTTAATCAAGATTAGGGTTTCTTGATTAAATGTTGAGATTGGGGGTCTAGGGTTTAGGTGACCATTTTTAGGTGATTACATTTTCCCCTCTTTGAATTTATGTGCGATCAACGCATTGATTCAAAGACTTGTTAGTGAGAAGACCCAGAATAGTTTGATTTGAAGCGATGAAACCATTCTTTGAAGAAGAAGACTGACTTTGAGCTTGATTGGATGAAGATCAATCAAAAGATATAAACACAATGCTCAGTTTGATTTGAAGCGATGAAACTAAACATCTGTCAGGAACTCTTAAACCTTTTTGATTGGTTTGAATGAATAACCAGTTTGATTTGAAGCGATGAAACTGATTACCGTTAAGAGATTTTATTAGCAAGCAAATTGACTTGATTTGAAGCGATGAAGCCAATTTGATCAAAGTATCTAGTTTCAATAATGAATAGCCTGTATAAGACCGATCTTGTTTGGTTTCAAGTGTATTCACCACTGTATACGACCATTGATTAGGTTGCCTTGATTTAAGATGATCTCAACTTGATTTGATGCGATGAAGCTGAGATGACCCAAGCGATGAGGTTTTGATTGAAGATGTGATCACTGGAATTTTGATGTCCTAATCTTGCCCCCTTGGGAGCAAAATCAAAATATGGCTAGGTGCCCCAGTGATGAGAAGCAATTCAATTGATTAGAAAATTTAGGAAGAAACTGATCTGATTAGAAATAGGTCCCACGTGGTTAGGACAAAATCTGTACTTGATGAGAGGTCATGTTTGACCGAGATTGACCAAAAGTAAGATACATAGATTGATTAGAAGAAAAGCATGAGAGATTTCTATTGGTTGTGCAAGTGGTCAAATTTAGATTTCGATTTTGATCCTAAAAATAGAATCAAGACAGTTGATTTAGCAAGGGATGTCATGACTACTTGATGATGAGAAGATTGATCGATTAGAATCTCAGATCCTTCACATTAGATAGAGATAAAGTTATTATGTTGATTTCATCACTATGCAGATGTAGACTAACATGAATGCAACCTAAGGTGTATTCACTAAGCTTTAGCAGTTGAAAATTTTCATCATTGAGTGTTTTTGGAACATCGAAGTTGATACAATTTTTACTGGTGCCACTACGACCATAAGAATATGAATAAGACTTTCATTAGATAAGATATGGGAAACTAACTAAGCATTGAGGCACAAAAGCTGAGATTACCTGAACATTGTTTCCATTTGATGTTGTAAGAGTACACCAGTATCAAGGCATTCAAAGCCAAGATAGCCATGAGTGCAATCTTGCATAAACAAACACAGCAATAACAGTCAAGGAGATAGTTCTGACCTCACCTTGGCGTACAAATAAATAGGATCAAGGGATGTGAGACTTTTCCACCTTAATGCGGGAGCTCTTACCACATACACGCTGTTTATTTGACATTGTTGGATCATCGGGACCACACCAACAAGTAGTAGACAAATAAAAGATTAAGGAAATCAATGATAACAGACAACATACAAATGGAATTTCAACATACTTTAGCCAGTTTCAAAGTTGTTGCATGTGTTTATGTATGAGGTGTTGAGAAACACCATTGTGCTTGTGAGTGATTTGTGTTTGATTGCTATCGATCTATCATTTACGTTTGCTATATCCAATGTGTGTTAAGAAATAGAGATGCATCCAAAAATAATGTTAAGAAACACTGTTGATTGTGGTGTTAAGAAACACCTATTTGTGTCAGTGGCGAGTTGTCCTTCAGAAATGACAAGATTACTGAATCTAGTGTAATCCAAAGATGTGATCAAATTGGGGACCCATGCCCCTAGTAGAAAATGATGATAAGTGACTTGACTCATGCTGCAAGGACAAATCTGATTTGATTGCCCCCAGGTTATGACTCTGGATCAGTTTCAAGCCAGGAGGGTTCTCAGAAGAACCAGAGTGTCACAAAAGTGACTGAAAGATATGTACAAACTGAAGCAAAGGATTGCCAAGGCTAGGCATTGATAGATGGAGCGCTGAGTACAAGAGGCGCCTGTTTACCAAGTTTTCACCTACTCGGCAGAGATGTTACTGGCATAAATTGACTTGATTTGAAGTGATGAAGCTAATTTGATCAATGTGCCTAGTTTCAGAAATGAATGACTCATCTAAGACCGATCTATCTGGTTTCGAGTGTATTCATCACTGTATAAGACAATTGATTGAGTTGCTATTGATTTATGATAATCTCAACTTGATGTGATGTGATGAAGCTGAGATGCCCCAAGTGATGGGGTCTTTCTTGATGATGTGATCATTGAAAACTTGGTAAGCATGCCTATGTTGCCATCCTTTTTCTCAATTTCATTTTTTTGAATTTTTGATGTTTTTGATTTTTTTGATTGATGCATCAAGGCGCCTATTGCTAGGTTTTCACCAAGATGATCATTTTTTCAAGACTTTTTCCAATTTTTAGATTTTTTCAGAGATTACTCTTGTCTCAAGCAAGATCACATTAGTTTTCCCCCAATGTATAGCAAGGTAGAGGTCATTATAGATGGATTAGAAAGCTGATGGATGAGGTGAAAAGACAATTATGGATGAAGAGGGTGAATGCAACCCTCAAAGATAGTGTCCTCAAGATTACCCAAGCTAGGGAAAAAATGAATATAGCAATGTAGGCTCATGGAGCGGTGCTAGATAGCATATAGGACAATGACCTGATGTCATGAAAATCATGGAGTCCAAAAGAATGGACATGTCAAGAGAATTTTGAGAAACAATTTTTCAAATTTTTTTTATCAAGACTAAGTGGTCAATTTGATAGGATAGGATATAGCTATGATAGTGCAATCAAGATAAAGGGTCAAATTCTTAGAGATACGCTTAGGATAAGCAAGATCACAATAGGGTGCCATGGATGAGAGCAAGTGAATAGGCTGATGGAAAGGATAATGAATGCCAAGATGCATAGTGTGCATGGATAGGCTCAGCCTTGTCAAGATCACCAGAAGGAACATGGATGCTCACGGACTAGCTAGATGTAAGATATGATGGAGAAGATGACATGGAAGGAACTTTCCCCCAAGTAAAGAGTGCAAGTAGGAGGAATTACGCATGACGCCTATTTTCCAGATTTTCATCATGGTACTTATCCAAGGTGTCACAAGAAGTGGTGTTCACCATAGGATGGATTGATTTATCTTTACTTTTGCTACCAAGGTGCCTATTTACCAGGTTTTCACCAAGGCACCTTTTCTTTTTTTCTTTTCTTCTTTTGTACTTTTGATTTTATGGAGGAACTTAAGCTTCTTGCTCTGTAGATAGTGCTCCATTTAAAAGATATGGTATGATGGGCCAAGGCTGCTGAAAGTATGCTCAAAATATGTTGATAAGGTGATGGTAGACAAGAATGATATGGAGGATAAGGGAGATGGTAGCCAAGGATTTATGTGATGGATTGGATAAAAGGGATGGAAGGATATGGTGATAAGATCAACATCGACACTCCCCTTGAAGAGTAGTGGACAGATGGAGGAAAAGTGGATGGAATAGTTTGAGGCTTTGATGTGTGAGTGGATATGGATCTTGGTATATGAGGACCCAAGATAGATGAAGTATTCAAGGTAATGGATTTTGGGACATGAGGACCCAAAATAGAGTTAGAAGATGGGACACATTTAGATGGAGATGAAGTGGAAGACTTTGGAGGCTTGGATGCCAACTCCAAATTTTCCTTTTTGTTCAAGCCTTTTAAGAGAGACTTTGGAATCCACATAACTTTTGATTTTATTTTTGTATCCAAGTCCTTTGGAAGAGAATTGGGAATCCACATAGCTTTTGATATTCCGTTGCTTTTGGATGACTTAGAATGCAATTCATCCATGATGGATTTAGGAACCCATATTTTCTTTGATATTATTCTTTTCTTAGACTTAGAACATAATTCTTCCATGATGGGTTTAGGAACCCATATTTGGTTTGATTTTATTCTTTGCTCAGTGGACCTTTGTGGTCTCTTTGTAGTCACATGTCAATTAGATGGGACATAGTGATCTTCATATGTAAGTGGATTCTTGGATTTCTTATTTCTTCACTGCACATCCAAATTGCTTCCAAAAGACTTGGGGAATGTGGATGAATAGGACTGATATGATTGGTTCATATGGATTGGTAGATAAGGAGATTTCAAGGATGTATGTCTTTGTTGATCTTGATAGGGGATAGGGTAAGTGGATGGAGGGATATAAGGACCCAATATAGATGGAATATGTTAGCTCTTTTTCTTGTATCCTTCAGTTCTAAAAGAGAATATGCAAACTAGACTTGGGGATCTTAGTCCAACTCACATGAATCCACTTCTTCATACAAATTGAGGGGCAAGGAAAGGCTAATTGATGAGGTTTTCATCCTCCTTCTGCTTTGAGTTCCACACACTCAGGCGAGTGCACCTAAAACATACTAAATCTACATACGTAAACACTTTCTCACTAAAACCTTTTATGCAGACATGAAAATCAGTGGATAGTTCTCAGACTTATAAGATATGGGAGTTCAACTCAAACAATCTTATGCAGGATCCCACCTACATGATCTGCTAAGAACTAGGAAAATTGCCAATGTGACAAGGATGAAATCCTTCTTCTCTTCGAACCTGGAGGCTTAGGTAGGCTAACCCATGGATTTCTTCTTTAAAGAAACTAACATGTATCCTTACATTCATAGAATGCAATGTTAGAATAATAAGCAGAGTAAAGCAAATATAAACATGAAAGAGAACACAAATGACACAGAGATTTAACGTGGTTCACCCAATCCCTGGGCTATGTCCACCAACAGCGAGTCCAATATGTTTATTATTATCTAGAAATTAAAATCTGAAACCTGCAACTCAATACCGTCACAGGAAGCTACAAAAAAAAATCCCTCATACAATGAAATCTCGAAACCCTAAGCCCTTTTTACAAGTCTATTTGACCTAACCTAATTAGGGAAAAAAAATACTCCAACTAATAGAAAATTAATGGCTGCCCCTTGACCCCACCTGGGGTGCTACCCCAGGACCCCGCAAGGGGCTCTGCCCCTTGACCCCGAGCTTGCGGGCCAAATAGATATGTCTGGGGGGAAACCGTGCCGAAAGAAACTGAGTCCGATTAGGCTCCACATACATAAAAATCTCCCACTTGGAGACTGATCAGACTCCACAACAATATCCTCCCACTTGGAGACTGATCGACCAAACCTATAGCTCCCACTGGAATAAAGAAACCACCCTGGACTTTGCTGTTCTTTTATGTTGTTCAGTCTAGAAGATCAACCAAAGCTGAAGAGGAATTCAGCTTCTCCCTTGTCACTGCCTTTGTAAACATATCTGCTGGATTATCATCTATATGTATCTTCTCCAACTTTAACTTTCCATCATCCAAAACTGACTGAATGAAATGATATCACAATTGTATGTGCTTTGTTTTTGAGTGTAAAGCATAATTCTTTGCAAGATGAATGGCACTCTGACTATCTGAATACAAATAATTATATGCCTATGGATGTCCCAATTCTTCCATGAAGAATTGAAGCCATATCATCTCCTTGGCTGCCTCTGTAGCAGCAACATACTCTGCCTCTATAGTGGATAATGCATTCACCTTTTATAACTGAGAAATCCGGCTCATTGTTGTCCCACCAATAGTAAATACATAACCTATAGTACTCCGTCTAGTATCTATATCTCCTACCAAATCTAAGTCAACATAGCCATGAATAGTAGTAGAAGAGCCCCCAAAGTGTAAACACTTATTGGATGTACCTCTCAAATATCTGAGAATCCATTTGACTACATTCCAATGCTCAATCCCAGGGTGACTCATATACCGGCTAACAACTCCCACTACATGTGCAATATCTGGCCTAGTACATACCATAGCATAAATTAAGCTCCCTACAGCTGAAGCATAAGGTATCTTGGACATTTTTTCCTCTTCTTTTGGTGTCTTTGGACACATTTCTTTGGTCAATTTCAAATGACCAGGCAAAGGTGTAGTGACAGCTTTGGCATCCTTCATGTAGAATCTCTGCAACACCTTTTCAACATAATAAACCTGAGATAGAGTTAATTTTCTATTCTTCCTATCTCTGCAAATTTTCATGCCAAGGATTTGTTTTGCTGTCCCCAAATCCTTCATAGCAAAATATTTTTCTAACTGTTGTTTCAACCCCTTAATA
>MU224734.1:908974-940359 GCA_018584345.1 Thuja plicata | reverse complement strand
AATAAACTTATTTAATTCATTTAAAAACATAGGAATTAATTATTTAAACAATGAAATTGTTTTTTAATAATTAGGGGACTATAGCCATTTTAATTAAATTAAATAGGCTAGGGGAATGGGTTATTTGGAAGTGGGTATTTGATTTTGGGATTTATTTAATTCCTTTATAATTAAATACTATAGCCATATTTGATTTTGATAACATTTGATTGGTTGAAATTGATTTGAATTGTATGGCTATAATAGTTAATATAAATCAGTGATAAAAATCACCTAGGACATTAAATTGATTTAAAGAATTATGCCAAGCAGTAACAGGGTCGTTCAGACATAATCAAGGGTATGATCAAACTTAGGGAAAATAGGGTCTATAGTTACAACAGACCAAATTCAGGTGGTTACAGTCTGTATTATTTCAAAAGAATTATCTTATCCCCATAATGTTTGGGTAAAAAGTAGGGTTTCCCAGAGAAGCTGGTCACTTGAATATATGTGTGTTGCTGAAATTGAATATAATAGTGGCCAAAAGTACTGACCAAGTTCATTGCCTCCTTAGAGAGCTAGTATCTAGCATCTCAAGTGGGTGTATGAATATGGTAGTAAAAAAAAGCGTCATTTTCCCTATAAAAATTGGGGAAACTAGCCTCCCATGGTAGTTGTGGGAAATAATCCCATGGAGTGTTCTGGCCCTTGCCAGCCCCGAGCTTGCCTGCTGTAAGTAATCCCTAGGTTACAGGGCATTGTTGTGATAGTGCCCACAAGTCATAAGAAGTCATGTATAATTTAAAAGACTGAGTGACCCAAGCTAGCTGGGCGTCCACATGATTGGCGATGATTACTGGCCAGTTGAAATTTTTCCTACCGAAGGCGATGCCAAACAAGAAGTACTACATCCATGCTGAGAATTCCTAGGCATGGGGCTCTCCAAAGACCCTACAGAATGCGATGATCCCCATCTGTATTCTTTCTTTGAAATCTATTTGGGGGATCTCAAGCTTCATGTTTTTATAATCTTTTCTGGGGGTCTTGAGCCAATTGGCGTCAAGGTATTGCCAGGCCATTCTCGGGAGTGTTTCAAATTCACCTAGGGCTAGGACCTGGGTGAGGACTACGGTGCTTGTAAACTGGGGGATCCCTAGCCCTGAAGAGAAGGTTGCAGCATCCAGAGACACCATGGGCGTTGGGTACTCCGAAGGAACAGGAGAGGTAAGCATGATAGCATACAATGTTGGATTGTAGTGCTTCACCAGTGTGAGGATGAGCTCCAGAGCCTACACTAAGCAAGGGAAGAAGATGGCCTTAAGGATCCTAGAGGCGGCCACATTAAGTGCCATCAGATCTCTGGACTTGCATTGTATAAACATCATTTTCACCAAGGCCTGCATCTCGGTCCATGCACCGACACTTGTGTTGGCGATTAACTGCAGCTTGGAATCAACCTTCGATCCCAAAATAACTTATTCCTTTAGGTATTTCATTGAAAGTGGGCGGTTTTCTAAGGCCTTTTCTGTCTTTGTCTTGGTGACTTCCCTGGTTGAAATAGTAGTGGGGAGTTCTGGACTCCCGAGTGGAGATGATGTAGATGCCTCAGACATGATTAATGGGTGAATTCTGGCAGCCTGCAAGACCAAACAACCGTCATTATATATATATAAATATAATAAGATTCTAGATTTTAGAGATTTTCACCACCGCATCGCATCTGTTCCTGAAAGGATGTTAGTTTGCATCAAACCACGAAAAAGATATACATAACAAAATGACTTAGGAATTTGATCTATTCCCAGGCTTCCGGGGACTCTGGCTCATGTGACGAGTGAAATAAAGGCCAAAGGGGAACTTGGGGACCCAAATTCTAGGAAAGATGGCCGTTATTGACATGATCAAAAAGTAGTCGTACTAGGATGACATGGGGTGTCACGGGCCATGTGATAGATGGTGCAAAGACTCTTAATGAGGAAAAGTGGGCTGACATGAGGGAAATGAATGCCAGATGGGATGTCTTTTGAATGCTCACTCATGGGAGATTAATTCCACCATTAATATGAAAGGATATAAGAGAGAGAAAATTGCCATGGCTTGAATAGGCGAGGTGCCAAGTTTGAGCCAGGCAAACACCATGAGGGCGAGCTCAACAATTTGGACTGGCTGTGAAAGGGGCACAATGAGCTTGCCACAAAAATAGGATGAATATACACTAAATACACATGGAATATATAGAGGGCCAAAGCACTATGAGGGCTGAAGCACAACTCGCAGGTTGACCCGAGGACAAACTATATATAAATATATACAGAAACCACTAAACTACAAGGTATATAAAGGAACCACCTATTTACCACTACACAGAGGGCGGACAACCCTCTAGCAGAGCCATCTCACCAATGGGAGGTGACAGCAGACAGGCAAAAACAAAACAAAATGGAACCAAAACAGAAAACCAAGAAACACACACAAACAAACAAAGCAAAAGCTAGGAAGAACAAAACCAGGAAGGAGAGACGAAGGACCTACCTAAAAAAATGAAGAACATAGAGGAATGAGCATGGGATGTGCTCTACAACTTATTCACCTTGAAATGACCACAAACGCACCACAACAAATTACTGTTAATCAACCGTTAATCACAAAGAGCAAATTGAACTTAAACGATGTTGAATTGCCTTAATCGCTTTTGAATCACTTTAATCACTCTGAGTATTTTGATCATGGTAAGTGTAAAAATGACTGTTAAATCCTATTTATACCCTTAGGGTAAAAACGTGTTGCTTCTATCTACAAACCCCAAAAAAGGAAAAACCTCCAGACTCTGGGCCCGGGGATTCCATGCAAGCGCATCCTCTAACAAAAGAGAACATGATGATAGAGAATCCCGGAGTCTGGGATCCATCCGACTCAAAAGAAAAACACACTCCGGGACCGGGTCCCAAAAGAAAGAGAACCAAAAGCAAAAGAAAATAGCCCTTGAGGAGGCAATGGCCAGAGGAAACAAGAGAAAAAGAAACAAGGCAAAAATCAAAAAAGGGTACCCAACATTTTGCCTACAAAATGTAGGGATGGGTATGTAGGGCATAACACCACTAAAACCATCAAGAAATGAGAAATACTTCTTTCCTGCTAGAGTATCCAAGACTTGATCTATGAATGGAAGTGGAAACTAATTTTTTTAGTTGTTGCATTTAGTTCTCTATAATCCACACATACTCTTAAATTTCCTCCCTTCTTTGGAATAATGACCAGGGAGATGCCTATTCACTGTCAAATATTTGATATATGAAACATGCCTCAAACAACTTTTACATTTCTTCTTTTAATGCTTCTCTTAGTGGAAGATTGAATCTCCTCTAGGGTTGCCTAATGAGTATTCTATCTTCCTTGATGTATATCCTATGTTTGAATAATTTTGGATCAACCCCTTCATATCAGTATAATCTCCATAAAAATCATCCTTATGTGACTACAAGAGAGTAGCTAGAGATTTATGTTGGTCCAAGGTTAGTTTGATTCTAATTTTCAAGTGCCTTCCTAATGATACCTCTATTTTCTTGGTAACTTCAACCATGTACACTTCATTCATACTTTATATTTTGATTTCATGAGGTAATAATGTGTGCAAAAATATGATATTGTAGGATAGGTTGAAAGAGAATATTTTGGTAGTAATGTTTGTATTTGACATGATGGATAGTCTAAACAAGTGTTTTCTACTTCCTCTATTTCATAATCACTCCGCATAAGTTGGGAGAGAACTTGATCATCACCTTGGATTTTGATGAAAGGTCTTTTATCAATCATCATGAGTATTTCCAAAGAAATGATTTCATCTTCATGTTCTTCCCATAATTCTATCCAAATAGGATGATATAGCTCCCCATGTGGTTGATATGAAGGGTATAAAGCTATCTTTATAGTGTTATCTCCATGAGAGATGGTCATATCTCCTAATCTACATCCTATATAGGCATCTAGTGTGGCTAACCAGTGTCTTCCTAGGACAATAGGATACCCTACCAGGATATATTTAGGGCATATAATCATAGAATCATAGAATAAAAAAGAGACTCCCATGAGTCCAAAGTGAAAAAAAGATCCTCAATGATTCCATCTAGTTTTATAGTAGAACTGGTAGCTAACTATAGGATAGTAGGAATTGTCCTTAAGTGGGTAAGATAAAGTTGCTACATTGAATATTTATTCATAACATTGATAATAAATCCTAAATCAATTAGGGAATTGTTAAATAAGGTTCCATTAATAGTTACTCCTACTATCGGGCTACTAGGATCAATATACTTGGGGACAACAAATTTCCCTAATATTATATCTACTAGTTTGCCTCTTACATAGATTCTTTGTGGATCTTTCTTCTTTCTCCTTGGATTCTTCAAAGAAGCATCCATTATTGCTTTAATATAAATAGGTACATCCTTTATTGCTTGGAATAAGGGTATCCTGACACACACCTACTTAAGTTGATCCATAAAATCAAAGGTAGACTCTACTTTAGACTCTTTGGTTTCCAACCTTTGAGGAAATGGTGGCATTGGATCAATTCTTGGAATTGGTTCAGGCTACCTATATTGACTAGGTTTCACAAAAGGGTCGTTTAGAGGTATATTTTCTCATTATTCCATAGAAACCTCAGTGATAATAGGGTAATTAGGTGCAAGCAATGTTATCCCTAAATGATAGTGTATGTCACTTATACCAACAACATATGTAGGATATTGAAGAGGGTCAGTGGAATAGACCTTCTTCAACTATGGTTTATTATTAGGATTAGGGGTAGGTTGGGTTTGTAACTGAGTAGGTCTTAGTTCATTAGCACTTGTAATTACATGAGACATAATAGCTAGCTGAGTAGGTTGAGTTGGAGGCTGCAAGTAGCTAGTTGATTAATTTGGCCATTGTTGATTTCCTCTTTATTGGGTTGATTATTGCCAATTCCCTTGAGGTGGCTACCAATGAGGAGAAGGGTTTTGATAACTTGGTAAAATATTATGTGGATTGTTCCAAGGTTGTTGTGAATAATTACCAAAAATTGGTGGATATGAAGTTTTCCATTGATTATTAGGCACATAGGAATTTGCATAAGGACCAATAAAATACAATTGATTTGGGGTCATACCTTATCTTAGAGGACATGGTTGCCTTTGTGTGATGTAAAAGAGTTGTCCTTCATCATCTTAAATTGGTCTTAATTCTAGTTGCGTCTACTTACTGTTTATACTAGCTACTACCTTGCATCTGCAATCTCTTTTCTTTAGTCTACCATGAGGACAAAATTCATCTAGCATGACCTTTTCCTCTTCATGTTTCTTCTTTGGCATTAGTTGGCATTTTGACAAAAACTCCAAAGTCATCAAAATTTGTGTAACTCCCCCTATGCACATGCTTATATCTTCATTACTATTATATATCCCTTTATAATATATTAATACATAATATATTATCCCCCTTTTTTGACAAATATGCCAAAATCAAAATTGCTTAGGACTCGGTGGGATATATGATACCTTGTCAAAAGGGTGAGCGTACTTTTTTGTATATCGGCTAGGGATGACTCCCATGCATCTTGAGTGTTTGAAGTATAAAAAGTTGAGTAGAAACATCAGCTGCCAATCCAATGATGGTGTCAAGTGAACTACCATTGGGGAAGTTGACCAATTCTTTGGCCTTCTTCAAATGCCTTTGCATGGATTCCATGTGGGGAATCAAAAGTGCTTGCAGCTCTAGAAGTTCCATCCTTCTCTTATTATCATCTTTTCATCATTCTTGTTGCATCCCCATCAGGCGTTTCAACCTCGAGTAGTAGACTTGTAAAGAACTAGGCTTGGTAGAAACATTTTTCAGCTGCTCAGTTAGCTCGGTCTCAACAGACTCATGTTTCTTCTTGATATCCTTGATAAAGTATGAAATAAAACAAAATTTCTAAAATATTAAAAGTATATAAGAAAAATTAGTCTCAATCTTGGTAGATGCCTTAGAAAGTGATACCTTATCAACTGCAATGTTTTCTAGAAGGGATTCAAACATTTTTAGTTCCATCTTCCTCGAATGAATCTTCATCATGTAGTCAGTAGTGTTTTGATTCATATTTTATATTTTCTCCACTATTCCTTCTACCTAACGAATGATGTCTTATGTTTCATCAATGGTGGAATTTGGAACAATGTCCTGTAAGACATACTTGACGCTTTCCAATACATTAATATTCTTCCTCTTCTGAAGTAATTTTTTTTGCATTTCCTTAAGTTTCACTAGTTCAACATACTCATTCATTTCATCAAATTCCATAGTAGATAGGTCTACATTTGGTAAAATAATAGATTGACTCAAATATACATGTTTCCTCTTCTTTGATTTATTCTTCTTTTCTTTCTTCTCTAGTGAGTGTGATGCCTTCAGTGCATTGGATGTTGTCTATATTGTGCATGTTCTATCTCTTTTTGCTTCTTGTTTTCTTTCTTCCTTCTTCACTTCCTATTTCCCTTATGCTTTCTTTTCTCCTAGTGTGTCTTGTTTATGCTCATTTGTATGCTTCTCAGCTTCCTTCTATTCATTTTTTTTCCTCTTGTTCATCTTTGTCGGGCTCTTGTTGCTGTGAAATGGAATCGGTTGGGGGAACCGATTCAGTGTTCTGTGTTGTTTTTTTATCAGTAATCATAACCTTCTCGGTGTTCTTGTCTTTCTCAACTTCCTTTTCCTTTTCTTTATTTGTTTCCTTTTCCTTCCCTGTTTCTCGTTGTTGGTTGGTTTCTACATGATTTGTATACATAGAAACTAGATCATTATCACCTTGAGTTGTGTGATAATCTAGTAATTGTTCCAATAAGGGTTTTAGAGTAGTAGCTTTATCCTTGATGATCATTTGTTCTGTGTTGGTGTCCTTAGTTTTCATAACATTCTCATCTTGTGATGTATCATCTCTGGGATCTTTTTCTGCAATATCCTCAATAACAATTCCAGTAGTGTCAATTGTGAAATTAATATGATTATTCTTACCTTGATCATCTTTGGCAACTTCATCAGTTATATTCTCCTTTTCTTAATCAGCTTGGGATTTAGGCTCTTCGATGTCGAATATCACTCTCCCTTTTGCATTAGTTTCCAACTGTAATCTCTATTAGGATTAGGTAATACTGAGAGGGGGGGTGAATCAATATTATAACACTTATTAAAACTTTTTAACAAATTAAACATTAACCATATACTTGTAGAAATGAAAAGAACATAAGAAAATAACATAGTACTCATAACACCATAATTGTTTTGTTGAGGAAACCCTGGCCAAGGGAAAACCTTGGTGGGGATGGTACCCACAAGCATGAACTAAAGTATAGTGTCCCTGTTAGGAGAGATAGCCCTATTAGGAGCTGAATATTACATAGTACATTTCCTTGTTAAAGGAATTACAACCCTATTAAAGGTATACCACACCCTATTAGGGTCCAATTGAGCTTACAACTCTGACAATGTAATTCTGTTACAAAATGTTCTCAGTAATGAACAAAACAAGCATCTCTAATGCTTAGATAGTTCTGGTCATATCTCATCAGTGATCTCTATCATCCTCTTCTCTACAATTCACATATCATCGATCCAGTAATCTCACATACATCCATATATTCGCTCAACAAAAATTTCTCCATATATATCTTATCTCTTAACAATTCGGCTCTCTTAACCAAATATTACTTAGTCGACTCTCAATACAAAATACATTTAATAAAACAAATATCAAATGAAAATTTAGAGCTCTTACATAATCAAAGTGTAGGTTATCAAAAACTATAATCCAACTCTGATTTCTTGGAGTCCATGTCATACTCACTGAATCATCGCATCTGTCCAACTGCTCTGTATCAATGTTCTGTTGCAGTCTGTCTTTCTTCAAGTCTCTCAAACTTGCTGTAAAATTTACAAAACCAAAATTTATCTTAGGTGGAGGTCACATATACCTCATCCTATCTTCCTCTAAGCTCACTTTCCCTAATTCATCGATCTCAGTCTTTGATACCCAAAATACCTCTATAACTTTGCTTCTGTACTTAGTCAATTCCAGAGTCATCAAAACTCAACTTCATAGGAATCAATTTGTAACCCAGATGTGTTTCCATAAATGACAACCAAAAATTGAATCACATCATGTGAAATAGATCACTTTCCAACAATCTCTCCAAGTCTCCTATCAGGATCCTTAAAGATCTTTCCTTAACAAGGAATCATTTAGAGTTTTGTTTCAAGGTCTCCTCAATTTATTCAACATATAGATTTGGTATAGTTAGCACAAGAGATATTTCTCTCATTTTTTTTTCAACATTCATAGCATATTTCCATCTTGCATCTATGTTGTTGTATAAATCTATAGGAAAAAATGTGATAAATTCAAGTGGTGTGTATCTAAATTTGTGTAAAGAGTAAACAATTACATCTTCATTTTTTACCTTGTTCTCTTTGCTTTGAGTATTGTACTTTTCTTACTTCCTCCTTCTAATGATCCATGCTTCCTCATTGTGTCTAAAATTTCATCTAGACTTCTTGGTGGCAGAGGCTTGTTCTTCACAACTTTGGGTTTTCTCAAATCTTCAGTCTCTGTATCAGTGTCTGGTGGTATCTTGAATTTTCTCCTTGGCCTAGTGTTTCCCTTCTTGCCTCTTAAATATACCCTCTCTATTGGTTCATCACAATTCTTATTTCCTTTGGGTGACATTGTAGACCTTGCTAATGATATAATAGATTTGGGGCTCGATGAAGGCTTCAATACTTGTGGTTTCCTGCCTTCCACTCTAGAGGTTTCTGCCTCATCTTATTCATTACCAGTCCCCAAATCCTTAATCAGATTAGCACTCATCTTACTATATTTTATTTAAATTTTAGGTACTAAATTACCTTGCTTAATCTTAGCCTTAACTTCTTCATATGTTCCATACCTCTTGGCTCATTATCAATAGGATTAGCTAAGAGAGTTTCGATTTGTTGAGATGCAAATTATATGTCCATCTCATATCCCATAGGATGTATACATATGCTCTTGGAATCGACTGCATTGATAAAACATGAGTCAATGTCTACCTCAAAAAAAATAGAAACATGATATTTCTCAACTAATTGAGGTGGAACTCTGAATTTCTGATGCATCCTTGTTTGGAAATTAGAGAAGTAATCATTCATAACAATGTCAATATTCTCTACTAGACTCTTTATGTAATCACTAGTTTGATAAACGACTGGTCTATCAACACTCCATTTCACATTTCCAATAGATGGAAAGAAGTTATCAAAGTAAAAGTATATGCATACCAGTAGTGAAATGAACTTCAATGTGTTTGTCTTGCCTTTCCTTATAGTGTTTATGTTGTCTTCAAGTTGTTTCAACAATATCTCCCATAGATAAATTTGCATGTCATTCTTTATAAGCCATATCTATAGCTCCACAAGGTACCTTGTCCACTCGGGATGCTTGGAATACTTGGTAGGACAAGATGTTGCATGAAAAATTCAACTTAGGGTCTTCAATGGTATAAATCCTTAGACCTCTCCCATCCCATTTTTATTTTCTTAGCTCACTTAGCTTGATCTTCTCAATCTGTCTGATTTGTTTAGGCCTGTCTCCAATTGGGTAACCAGTTACAATATATAACACATCCTTTCTAATTTTCACAGGTTGATATAGCCATATACATTACTCATGTACTCATCTAAGTACCATCCTTATCCATTTGGTCTTAAATACCTTCAGGATATGCAGGGCATGTTTCAAACCTTTTGACTCTAGATGAACATGATCGCTCTTCTATTTTTCATCTGCACATAACTTCTAGTAAAATGCATCAATCTTTGCTTCACATATCTCCTCAACCTTACAATGGGTGAAAGTTACCATGTCTTCAATCAATAGAACTCTGTCCGGAATGGATGAAAGTGCTCCCATCATGTCTGGTTCAGCTGCCTTCACAGGAGGTGGATTGTACTTAGAATTCAAAGACTCAACATTCTCAGCTACAACTGGGTTTTGAGCTTTCAGGGCCATAGCCTCTTGTCAAATGCAAAAAAATTTGAACTAGGGTTGCGTCTATGAATTGGTTGCACTAAGACAACTAGGGAAACACCACAACTACCTTGAACAAATTCAAATATGCTCAAAGTGGTATAGGGTTACCTTCACAATCGCTCGTATTCACTTAAGGACTCAGTTCTCCAACTCTGTTCACGTTGCTCTAGAAAATGTTAAGTAATAATGATAGATGATATAGTCTATATATGGCTTTTTCTAGGTTTAGGGTTTCCAATGGTCTTAAAGTAGCAATTAATGCTCAACCAAATTACTTTACTGAATACCTAACTTTCATTTCCTTATACTGAATAAATGTGAAACATAAACTCAACAATATGTATCCAAATGAATCTAAATATGCTCATATGGATCTCTGCACATATACTATGAACTAATTAAGATTTGAATTTTAAATTGCAGTTCTTGGGTATGTGCACCAAGTTGTGAGTCAAAAAAGTGGACACGTCTTTCAAACAAATTCAAATTTCATATAATCTGATCGGGTTGTTGAAAATTCAAAATTGTTCTAGGCTTGGTAACCAAGCCTAGAAAATATTATAAAAAAGTTCAATTTGTCTCAGAACCCGATCGGGTTTCTAAATTTCAAATAACCCGATTGGGTTCTGAAAATAAAAAAGTACTTTTTCAACTCCTACATATCCCAATCAGGTTCTAGAGAATAAAATGCACAATTTTCACTTCTTCAAATCCTGGTCAGGTTTTGAAGAAGTAAAAATTATGCATTTTATTCTCTATAACCCGATCGGGTTATGAAGAAATTAAAATAGGCTTTTCTCTGGAAGCCATAACTTCCACATACGGAGTCCGATTGACTCCATTCAAAAAGTGTAGGAAAGATATTGAGATGATCTAACATATGATTAACCTATGATCATCTTTAGTCATCAACATGTTTTTTCCATTCATTTGAATCAAGTAAGGTATAAAATAGGTACTCATTATTGCTCATACATGCAACGTATAGGAAAATCAGTACATGCTCTCTCTCTCTCTCTCTCTCTCTCTCTCTCTCTCTCCTTAATGGATCATCATTCATCTTAATGGTTCAACATTCCTATCTCCTCAAGACCTGATCAGGTTATGAGAACAAAGGAGGATTGAGAGAGAGAGAGAGAGAAATGATTTTCCTATACATTGCATGTATGGGGAATAATGAGTACCTATTTTATACCTTACTTGATTCAAAAGGATGGCAAAAAATATGTTGATGAATAAAGATGATCGTAGGTTAATCATGTGTTAGATCGTCTTAAGATCTTTCCTACACTTTTTGAACAGAGTCAATCAAACTCCGTATGTGGAAGTTATGGCTTCCAAAGAAAAACCTATTTTAATTTCTTCATAACCCAATCGAGTTATGGAGAATAAAATGCATACCTTTTACTTCTTCAAAACCTGATCTTGTTTTGAAGAAGTGAAAATTGTGCATTTTATTCTCCAGAACCTGATCAGGTTATGTAGGAGTTGAAAAAGTACTTTTTTCTTTTTAGAACCCGGTCGGGTTATTTGAAATTTAGAAACCTGATCGGGTTATCACTTGGGAAGAGGCTTGGAAAATGACCTAAAGGCTTGGAGGCTCATTTTCCCTCCATTTTTGTTCTTTTAGATGTTTTTTTCATCTTGTAAGATGAATTCTTGACTTTTCTTCATCAGGTTTGCAATTTGTCAAGAGGGTAGCTCTATAATTTTCACCATAATATCACACATCTTCTTAGATTTCTAACCATATAAATTTTTCTATTTTTGGACAACATTAGCATAGTAAACTTTAATTTTCTTTACCAGTGTCTTGACAATCCTCACAGACATATGTCTACCATTTTTTTAATAAATTTTGATATACTTAACCAAATTACAAATAAATTACATATTATTTTTCAACAATTGATTATATACAGTTTAAAAAAAGTTTTCATTTTTTATTATTTTGATGCAAGTTATGCCCAGCACACGAACAAGTACCAAATTTTCAGGATGCGATCACTTAAAAAAATTACAGAAAAAAATACTCATAAGAAAATTACAAAAAAAATACATGACTTCTAGATCCCACTCTTACCTATAATCCTACCAAAGGGATTTGAAAAACACTGAATATAACTATATCTTTTGTACAATGCACGGAAATAGCTATGTTATGTTTTTCTAAAAAAATTAGGAACATGTTTTCATGCGCGCGAGGTTTGACCCTCTTAATCTTATTGGTTTTAAAAAACAATTAGTATTTTAGAAACTAGATTCACAGTACTACAATTTTTATTTTTTACACATCTTCTTATTTTGAGTGCATGATGTTCAAATATCTGTTCCAAGTTTAGGTTTACCTGATTTCAGAAAAAATGTGTCCACTTATACCCCCCTTTTTTTTCACAACTTTGTGCACATACCCTCCTACTCATACCTCTTACCTGATTAGGTAGATTTGGTTTCACCCGATCTGGAGGGCAAGGCGCCTTCAACTATTTTGAATGATTTTCCATCATCCATGGTCTTTCTTCTCCATATCTTATTCATCTGATCTCTCATTTCATTTACATTTGCTTTAGGTTTCTCAGATGTTTCTTCCTCGATAGGAGCTTTGCCTCAGTACCTGCAATCTTTGGCAAGGTGACCTATCTTTTTACAATGGAAGCATGCCATGCTAGGGACTCTCCAAGATCTTATATTTTTCTTTCCATGTAATAACATGCAATGTGCCCATATCTTCCATAGAATAAACAAGATATCCTTGTGTTATAGTCCCATGGTATGGATGTACCCTATCGATTGTTTGGCATATTCTATTGGTTTGGTACCCATTTTTAATTTCTCTTTTGTGATCTACATTCTTGATATTTGTGACCATACTTGTTGCAATTATTGTAGTAGCTATCAAAATTTGGCTTTCTTGTATTGTTCTCAGACTTTGATTTGCATTCATGTGCTTGGTGCCCACAATTGTTACAGTTATAACAATGTCCATCAAACTTGGGTGAACTCGGTGACTTCCCTCTTTTGCTTCTACATACATTTGCAGTATTTCCAAGCTTCCCACAATAATGGAAGCTAGGTTTGTTTAACTTTAGTGGGGTAGAAGTTCCTTGATTGTCAGCTTGATTAGAGGACTCTCCTTTCTTAGTAGTGCTCTTACTATTGAATCCTATTCCAGACTTTTCTTTCGGTTGTCTCTGACCTTTAAGCTGTGCATCCAATGATCACATTATTTCTTCATTTCTCTTTAGTGTCTCATTTGCTTCTCTTTCAGGTTTTAGTTCTCTGGTCAATCTATAAGCTTCACACTTTAGTACTTGATTCTCAAATTGATTTTTGGCTGAATCTATATTAGCACTCACTAGTTGATCGGTCATATTATAGTGTACTTGTATCATCCTCATGATTTCATTATCTTTCTCAGCTATTCTTGTTTCAAACTATCTTTTGTCTTCTTCAGCTATTCTTAGTTCATTTTCAACTACTTCCTTAGAGTCAAGTATCTCACTCATTCTCAATGCTTGCGTTTCTTGATCTATCTTTTCCAAGTTTAGTTGCTCAGTGAGTTTCTTGTTCTTTTCCATGAGTTTTGCAATAGGAGAATCAGCTTCACCACTCAGACTACCTTCATATGTTGTTTCAAGAGTATTAACATTCTCTTGTGTGGATTTGAGTTCACTGCATAACTACTTCCTCACTTTTAAGGAATTTTCTAACTTACTTTTCAAATCTTAAAAAACTTCTTTTGAACTCTCCAATTCAAACTAAAGACTATGAATCTTCTTATATTGCTTGTAACTTTCCATGGTCATGATCTTTACTCTCGGGTTTTTAAACCTGTATCTTAAGAGACTAGCTCTAATACCAATTGTTGGATTAATCTTATGGAAAGGTAAGTGCTAAGAGGGGAGTGGTGAATCATCTCTTTAAGACTTTCAACCACTATTCAATCCTTTTCACCAAACTGAATATCATTCATAAAAACATTGAAAATCATAAAACATAAGTTAGAAAACCATGACACATAACACCATGATTTTTGGTCATGCAAAAATCCTTGGTTAGAGGAAAAAAAATGTGGTGGGGAGGGCACCCACAATCCTTCACATCTTCAGAATAAAGGTTGCTTGATTAGAGATATAATGTTAGCTACTTCTGGTAGCTTACCCTGTTAGGAGTATTATACTCCATCAAGAGTACAAAAGACTTATTCAGTCTACCCGATTAAATGATTTTACGATCTCTCAACTAAGAGATGTACCCTGTTAGAGAATTTATAAAATAAGACCTGTTAGGGGCTACCCACTAGATGGGACTTCTAAACTCCTAACTATTACAAAAACTTATTATAAATATGTCTGCAAGTATGCATCAATCATAATGCTATTCAGACTCTTTATGCTCTCCAAGTGCATTACCTCTTTCTACACTTGGTAACATAACTATTTTGCACCCTATGTCTTCTTCATTCTATATTTTTCTCTATCATTATAACATTCTCTCTCTCTCTCTCTCTCTCTCTCTCTCTATTATATTTTCCCTCTTCTCTGTGTAATATTCAGCATCCCTCTGTCATCTTCATGTTTTGTTCATTTTATATGATCTTAAGGTGGTTAACCTAATTTGATCCTTATCACTCTGCAGTGGAGGTGAGGTGATGAAATTTTGGTTTCATTCCCAATGCATTTATTTTTCTTGAATATCATTGATTGAATATCCTCATGATCATGTAAAATCATATTGGTGCAATCCAAATGTTCAACCTAAATATTGTCTTGAATACTGTGAAAGTTTTCCCGCTCAGTGTCCAGGTTTAGTGCATTCAAATTTGAATTTTTATGTCAGCTTTGGTGTGTTCAGTAATGTGCTTTGATCTTGATCGGTGACATAATCATATTCTTGGTGACTAACTCTTCTCGGCGACTAACTCTTCTCTATGTCTCGGTAACTAACTCTGCTCAGTGACTAACTCTTTTCAGTGACTTAACTCTGCTATGTGTCTCGGTAACTAACTTTTCTCGGTGACTAATTCTTCTTTACCAACTGTCTTCATTGACTCTTATGACTTTGAAAAAACTAATGAAAAAAAACTAACTCATAGGAGTATCACTCTCTACATAATCTTGGAGAATATTTCATCCTTGTTTTGTGTCATTATTAAAATGCCATCTCCATATATGTCACTACCTCTACAATAATCCTTATGTTTTTTAAGGAACTTCTTCTTCTCATATCGATTGTCAATAGTGTTCCTACCTAATGAGCCATCTTAGAGAAAACCCTTTCAACATGGTACGGAACAACTTGAGTCAATGAGAATGAGTGGTATAGTCATAACTACTACATAGTATGTTAAAGTCAAACAAAAAAGTGTTTGGGTCTTCTATCACTAACCCATAAAACTTGGGAAGGAATGAGGCAATAATATTCTTAAGATTGTCAACTTCATTTTGGTAGGTGATGGGAAATGTAAAAGTTGGATGATTAGGTTGATTTTGGCTAACCATTCTTGCTTGGTAAAAACTGTTGGAGATTTGCCTTTGTGCAAATAGTTGACAGTATGTTTGTCATTGATGACAACATATAGTATACAGCAGTGTTCTATATCCAAGTTTTAGTATGGATATGTTGGAGCCTTGCGTGGTTATTTGTATGTTGTAAAAATATTGATTATGCTATGTTCATACACGCAGATTGAGTAGTGCAGCTGAAGTTGAGTTATGTTGATTTGTTTACCAGCTACAGTTTCAGAAGATTGTTATTAAGAGCCGACAGTAATTTCATTGTTTCTTTTGTTACGCCTATCTTTGGGATATGTGTGTTCATATTCATGTTTAGTTATGAGTTAATAAATTTTATCCAAAGACGCTTAACATGTTTCATCTGAAGTGTGATGTTTGAGTTATTTTGGTGGAGCCGACTGTGTGAAGCGATGCGTCTATTCATTTTGAGTTGCGCGGTTCTAATTATTTTCTTGCTTAGTTTAGCTGACAAGAAATTTGTTGAAGGGATTCCTACAGCTGACACAATCATATCTTTTGAGGAAGATACTTATAGTAGTTCATTTGTGATCTCCAAGGGTGAATGAGAAGAATAGACAATAGAAAAGAGCAAAGCAGAATGCTAGTTGTATTGGGACTGTAAAGCTATATCATTCATCAGTTGAAGATCTATGTGAAGAAGCAGAGAGTGTATACAATTCACTAGAACTAATCAAGACAATAGGTCTACTTAAATAGTTCAATTATCAAATATAGTGTATATCTATTTTGCAGAAGGTTGCAGCCTTCATCATTTGAGAAGTGTGCTCTTGGACAGTGTTCCCTCACCCCTAACAGGGTTATTTGTAAAAAGACTTCTAACAGGGTCTGACCTTTGACCAGGTCACTGTACTTAATGCATTGTAAATATCAACTCCTAACAGGGTTGTAAGATCTTCTAATAGAGATCATTGTACTCTAGTTCAGTTCTTTGTGGGTGCTAATTCCCACTGGGTTTTTCACCTATTTTGGTTTCCCCATAACCAAAATTGTGGTGTTCTATTATGTGTTATCTTGTTGTATTTATGCTTAATGTTATTTTGTACTTAATTGGAAAAACGAATTGAAGCTAGTAGATAACTGATTCACCCCCCTCCCCCCCCTCTCAATTATCTCTTGGGACTAATTCTAACAATTGGTATCAGAGCCAAGTGCCTTAGAGAGAAAGCTTAACAGCTTAAGGTAGATAAAACGGCGTACTTCAGAAAAGAGAGTCCTAAGTTTTATGGAGATAATTATCTTGACTGGAAGAACAAAATGATAACACACCTACAGTGCATGGGTTTTGAGATCTATGAGGTTGATACTCATGAAATTTATGTTCCTACTTTGAAAGATCTTGCAGAAGAAGATTCTACTATTAAACAAAAGGAAGTATTCACCCAAAATGCAATTGCCAAAGAAGCCCTAATAAGTGCCTTATCTGACAGTGAATTTTCTGAGATTAAGAAGGTAAATAAAGCCTATTCCATATGGAAGTACCTAGAAGACATGTTTGAAGGAGACATCCAAGCTAAGAATGCACATAGAAAGACATGGAAGAAGAAATACAACAATTTAGAGATGCTACCTCAAGAAAACATCAGAGCTTACAATCAAAGGATTAATGAAGCGATTTCAGGAATCAAAAACAATGGGAGAGAAATTTTAGAGGAAGGCATAACGGAAAAATTGATGACCACATTGACAACAAATTATGACAGCAAGATAAACATCTTGGATGAGACTATGCAGTTTTCAAAAGACTTCAAAAGAGAAACCTTGATCAGCAAAATTTCAGCATTTGAGATATTAAGATTGAAGACAGAACCTAAAATTAAAACATCCTTCAAAGCCTCAGTCCATGGAAAGAAATCTTTGAGCACTTCTAGTAATATTTAGAAAGAAGAAGTGGATAAAGAACTAGAAGAAATCATTGCTATGATCACTAAGAAAGAAAGGAAAGGAAAAGGAAAATATTAAGGATAGTTACCATTCAATTTTTTTTCATGTAACAAAGTTGACTATTTTGCATCCAAGTGTCCTACAAGAGTCAAGAAGTTCATAAAAGATTACAAGCCTAAATAAACAAAGGAATACTACTATGCTGAAGATGGTGTGACTGATGATGATTCAGGAGAGGATGAAATTGGATTCGTTGCAATTGAAGATGAAAAGAAAGCACACGAATTGGCATTAGTTTCCCAAGTAGACATCAGAATAGACTGGATCATTAACAGTGGGTGTTCACATCACATGATAGGAGACAAAGATAGATTTGTACATCTAGATAAGTACAAAGGTGGCATGGTTAGATTTGTTGATAACACTCCTAAACCTATCATAGGTAGAGAATCAATCACTCTAGATGGAAAGAACAAAATAGATGATGTTATGTATGTTGATGATTTCTCCAGAATGATGTGGGTTGCATTCTTGAAAGATAAATATGAATCTTTTGAGAAGTTCAAAATATTCAAAGCTAAAGTTTAAAATGAGTCTGGATTAAAGATAAAGTTTCTAAGATCTGATAGAGGAGGAGAATTCACCTTTGACAAGTTTCTTGAGTATTGCAAAGAAAATGGGATCAAAAGACAGCTAAGTGCACCTAGAACCCCTCAAAAAAATGGAATTGCAGAAAGGAGAAGCAGGATCATACTTGACATAGCGCGCACTATCATGATTGAAGGAAAAGTTTTTCACATGTATTGGAGAGAAGCAGTCAATACAACAGTCTATACTATCAACAAAATTCAACTAAGGTCAGGTGCAGACAAGACACCTTATGAACTTTGGTTTGGTAATGTGTCTACAGTAAAATACTTCAGAATATTTGGAAGCAAGTGTTACATCAAGAGAGATGATGGTGTTGGTAAGTTTGATGCTAGAAGCAATGAAGGTATTTTTCTTGGTTACTCTACTAAGAGAAAAGCTTATAGATGTTTTAATTTGAGGTTGAAGAAAATCATTGAAAGTGCACATGTGAAGATTGATGAGAAGTTCATGATTCAAGAGAGATACTATGATTATGCACCTATGATTGAAGATGAACCTAGACCTATCAGTAAAGAAATAGTTATTGAAGAAATGTTTGACTGTATTGATGTATCATGCAATAATTGTATGAGAGTGTCACACCTAAACTTCAAAAATACACATCTAGATACCATTCAAAAGAAGATATCATTGGAGATCAGAGCAGTAAAGTTTTGACAAGATCTAAAGCAAAAGGTTTAACCGTTGATGAAGATGTATGTTTACTTTCACAAATTGAACCCTTAAGTGTTGAAGATGCTTGTAATGATTCAGATTGGAAAAATGTAATGCAAGAAGAATTAGATTAGATAATTAAGAATGACACATGGGAATTGGTCCCTAGACCTTGTGACAAAAATGTGATTGGAACTAAGTGGATATTCAGAAACAAAATGAATGAAGATGGTACAGTGATAAGAAACAAAGCAAGACTGGTATGTAAAGGATATGCACAGAGAGAAGGAATTGACTATTCTAATACATTTTCCCCTATAAGAAGACTGGAAGCTATTAAATTGTTTTTAGCTTATGCAACATTCAAGAACTTTAAAGTATATCAGATGGATGTCAAGTCAGCATTTCTGAATGGTGACATGAAGGAAGAAGTTTACATAGAATAGTCTGAAGGATTTAATTTATCAGACAAACTAGACATGGTATGCAGACTAAAGAAATCCCTCTATGGACTCAAATAGGCCCCAAGAGCATGGTATGAGAGACTTGATGGTTACTTGAAAAAGATAGGATTCAAGAAGGGAGCAGCAGATTGTAACTTATTCATAAGAGAGACACCTGAAGGATTATTACTTGTTGCTATTTTTGTTGATGACATTATTTTTGGAGGTAATGACAATCTTAGTACATAATTTGCTAAAGAGATGCAGAGCGAGTTTGAAATGAGCATGATTGGACCTATAAAATATTGTTTGGGATTAAATGTAAAATAGACAGACAGAGGTATATTCATAAATTAGTCTAAATATGTGAAGGAGATATTGAAGACATTCAAGATGGAAGATTGCAAACCAGTAAGCACCCCTATGATAACATGAAGCAATCTTTCTAAAAATGATGACTCTACAACAATTGACAAAACACTATACAAGTCTATGATTGGAAAACTCATATATCTCACTCAATCTAGACCAGATATTTCTAATGCAGTTGGCATTGTTGGAAGATTTGCAGCTAAACCAAAACAAAAACACTTAATGGCAATAAAAATAATATTTAGATATTTAAAAGGGACTATAGACTATGGTTTATGGTATCCTAACTCAGAAAAAGTAGAACTTCATGTGTATACAGATGCAGATTGGGAAGGTTGTGTTGATGACAGAAAGAGTACCTCAGGAGGAGCATTATTTCTTGGAGACAAGTTGGTTACTTGGACAAGAAAGAAGCAGAACTATATTTCTCAGTCAACAACAGAAGCTGAGTATGTAGCAGCAACATTAAATTGTTCCACAATGGTTTGGATCAAGCATATGATTAAATAATTTGGAATTCAGATTAATTATCCTATTTTTATTCACTGTGACAACACTAGCACTATTAATATGTCAAAGAACCCTGTCATGCATGCAAAGAGAAAGCACATAGAAATAAAATATCACTTTCTAAGAGAAAAAATTTGCAGAGAGAGAAGTGAAGTTGGATTATGTGAGCACCAAAGACCAGTTGGCAGACATATTTATGAAACCTTTATCAAAAGATACTTTTGAGTATCTTAGGAAGAAGCTGTGATTAATTCCCTTTCTTGAGTCTGATTAGAATTTGCAACAAGTGCATCAGTCCTTGGTGATTGACGATTGGTTGACTACTCTACTTTAGGAGTAGTACTTGTGCTTATTTGTATTTAGAATCCTTTTCCATTGATGTCAAAGGGGGAGTATATAGTAAGGGGGATCATATACTCTGGGGGAGTATATAGTCATGAAAATAAAAAACATAGTAAAAAGAGATGCAGCAGTTAAGAAGTACTTTTGATGAGGATATTGAGAAGATTGTAAAAAGAAAGAAGATACTTTTGGATTGATGGTTTTTTTCATATCATATGTTTCCATCAATGTCAAAGGGGGAGATTGTTGGAGATTTGCCTTTGTGCAAATATTTGACTGTATGTTTGTCATTGATGACAACATATAGTATACAACAGTGTTATGTATTCAAGTTTCAGTATGGATATGTTGGAGCCTTGCATAGTTATTTGTATGTTGTAGACATATTGATTATGCTATGTTCATACACACAGATTCAGTAGTGCAGTTAAAGTTGAGTTATATTGATTTTTTTACAACTACAGTTTCAGGAGATTGTTATTAAGAGCCGACAATAATTTCATTGTTTCTTCTGTTGTGCCTATCTTTGGGATATGCATGTTTAGATTCATGTTTAGTTATGAGTTAAGAATGTTTAACCAAAGACGCTTAACGTGTTTCATCTGAAGTGTGATGTTTGAGTTATTTTGGTGCAGCCGATTGTGTGAAGCGATGCGTCTATTCATTTTGAGTTGTGAGGTTCTAATTATGTTGTGTGATTAGTGTAGCTGACAAGAAAGTTGTTGAAGGGATTCCTACAGCTGATACAATCATATATTTTGAGGAAGATACTTATAGTAGTTCATTTGTGATCACCAAGGGTGAATGCAAAGAATAGACAATAGAAAAGAGCAGAGCAGAATGCTATTTGTATTGGGACAGTAAAGCTATAGCATTCATTAGTTGAAGATCTATGTGAAGAAGCAGAGAGTGTATACAATTCACTGGAACTGATCAAGACAATAGGTCTACTTAAACAGTTCAATTATCGGATATAGTGTCTATCTATTTTGCAAAAGGTTGCAGCCTTCATCATTTGAGAAGTGTGCTCTTGGATAGTGTGTCCTCACCCCTAACAGGGTTATTTGTAAAAATACTTCTAACAGGGTCCGACCTTTGACCAGGTCACTGTACTTAATGCATTGTAAAGATCAACTCCTAATAGGGTTGTAAGATATTCTAACAGAGATCATTATACTCTAGTGCAATTCTCTGTGGGTGCTAACTCCCATCGGCGTTTTTACCTATTTTGGTTTCCCTGTAACCAAAATTGTGGTGTTTTATTATGTGTTATGTTGTTGTATCTATGATTAATGTTATTTTGTACTTAATTGGATAAAAGAATTGAAACTAGTAGATACCTGATTCACCCCCCACCCCCCCCTTTCAGTTATCTCTTGGGACTAATCCTAACAAAAACTATGAGAGGAAAATTAATCTGACTGAATGGTTGAGAAAGAGGATCTTAAGAGGATGTTTCAGAGCTACTCAAATGGGGAAATACAAAATAAAAATGATTTCTATCTTCTTCTTCTAGTTGATTTTTTTATTCAAATAGACTATTGTCAGGGTCAGCTTCATTAGGAATGAATCTTTCATAAGCATCTCTTCTCCTAGATTTATGCATATGAAATGAACTCAATCCCAGTATACCTATAGTTGAATCTGTGAAACAATAGTGATCCATAACTAACTAAGGCCAATACTTGTAAGAAAAAAAACTCCCTATGACACTTTCAGGAAAATGGGTACTCATTTTCGGTCAAGTATTTCAGTTAGTCCAAGTCTGAAGTTCTAAGTCTCATTGGAATCTATTGCATTAGTGGCAAAAGCTACAATTTTAGGAGAATAAATTACCAAAGTGTTTCATTGCGGGAAATTGAGGTTCAATGTGCTAAAGGTGGCAGGAATGGAAGCCTGGTGGTAGAATTCCCAAAATTTTGAGGAAATGTTGGGACCCACACTGCATGAAGTCATGGGTGGATTGAAAGATGGAAGAATACATTAACTTAGTAGATTACTGATTGATGAATGATGAAAATACTTATTACCTTGGAAAAACTCCTTTGTTCAAGAAAAGGATGTTTGAAGTATGCATTCATCAAAAAGTGAAAGGGGGAAGTACAATTCCCGAAACACTGAAAATTGAAACTCATGAAGGATGGTCTCTGATATTTTCAAAGTGGAAGATGGGCTTCAGAAAAAATTTCATTGTAGCCACTCCATAGGCGGATTCCAAATGTGTGTGGTGCAAAGCAATTCAAGGTCGAATACTTGTCTATCGATTGGTAGATTCATTGGTGATGTCCAAGTGCTCATTAGATTATCTTGAAGAGCAATGAGATTAATTAAGTGGCCATGAATTTAGTGGAAAGGTATGCAAAATTTACCTAAGAAAGAGAAGAAGAGTCAGGATAAATGGTGTCAAAGTGTCAATTGCAAAGTTTCATACAAAAAATTCATGTTCCGAAACCCCAATTTTAAAAATCCCCACTGATGTGGGATGCTCATCATGGATAAAAATATTAAATGTGTGGAATGATTTATTTGCAGGGAATGTCTTTTCTAGCATTTAATACATTTTAAAGGTCTTAGCATTGCACCTAATTGAGTGCCTTAGATCTCATTACAAAGCTCTTTTGTAGACCAGGGACATTGTAAAAACTGATATCATGATTATCAAAGGAGAAGAAGATTCTTATAAACAATTGTTTTGAATTCTTAAAGAGTTCATAGACATGAAAGTAGGAAATGAAATTAAGTTGGGACTGCTGAAATTCTCTAATGAGCCATTACAAAGATGGATTTTTTCTTTGAATTTCAAATGGAAATGTGTGACTAAAACTCTTATACATCTAGGAGAATTGGTAAATAGTTTACAAAAGGATATTAAGAGAATAGAGAAAATTTTCACTGATTTGGGATGTGTCTCCTATGAAGGAAAATAAAAATATGTTATTGATATTGACAGTATGAGGGAGACTTATCAAGAGAACATCGACAAAATGATCAATCCCATAGTGTATCAGAAAATAGAGCTTCAAAATTTTACTCAAATTCATGCCATGTTATCCACAATTAGTCAAGAACTGTGAGGCTATAAGGAGAGGACAAAGGATAAATGCAAGAAAGTCATCTCTACTAGAATATCAAAAAAGGATAACATCAAAGTATTAGAGGATGAAGAGATAGCACGTTTCCTTATGACATTTCAGCAGTATGAATCTAGCCAAAAGGCCTCCATAGATGCATCGGTTGATAAACAGGGAGATACAAATGCTATATATATTTTAGCATATTTATTTTTCTATGTTTACTCTTTTCTTATATTGACATCTGTCATGAGACTATTTCAGTTAATTTTCAAGAACTATTGATGTAGCCATCATGGAAGATGAAGGGACTATTTATATCTTTGTTGGACATTTTATGAGGATTGGAAATTTTAATTCAATTGTCCCCTTGTTGCTGTGACAACTGATTGTGACTCTAAATTTGAATTATTATTGTTGTTCATTAGTTTCTTCTAAAGTTTTACTGTTAAATGGGTGAATTGGAGATGAATGGGATGAATTAATTGTAGGTAATCAACCTGTGTTTTTTTAGAATCAATGATTATAAGGTGATCTATGAATCACCATGTGTTCCTTTCCTCTTTTGTTCATGTTGTTAGCATATTTTCCCCTTTTTATGGTTATATACTGTAGGTGATCTTCATGGTTGTGGAGGTGCACTTATAGAATCTTATGTGGTGATTATATTGTGTTTGATTTCCATGATCCTGGGAATTAATGCACAACAATAGATATTACATTTTAATATTTGATTGCATGTCTGCTCCTGGATGTTTCATGGTGATGAACATTCATTAGAAGCCTCTCCTTCTCTTTGGTCAATAGCATACCCTTTCATATTCAGAAAATACCAAAAATATATTCATTGAAGATTTTTCATAGGGAGTTGTACCTGCAAAATTTAGAGATCAAAGTGTTGTCATTTATTTCATTTTTTTCAATTGTTGGTGATCGAGAGGTCTTGTGAGGTTTTGAGTCAATATTATGGAAAGTCCAATTCGTTAACCAATAGATTTTTGGTGCCTCCATTGGGGAAATAATCAAAGTTTCGATGTCTTCTTTTCTCAGAAATCTAAAAGGTGTCTTCCCTAGAATGAAGGTTGATGACTCTATTTTTGAATCTTGCATCATGGCTTGGCTCCAACAAAGACCATTTTGTGTCGCTCCTGTGATTGATGATCTTCAGATGAAAATGAAAGTGATGATGATGATTTCTATTCTCAAAAGAATAGCATGCATGAACTAGTGTAAACTAATTTCCTGAAAAGATTCTATGGTGGCATGCAGTTTCAAACTCAAGAGGTTCACCCTTCTCTATTCAAAATTTTGCAAGATATTGAAAGAAAGACCAATGGTGAAAGTTTTTTTCTTATGAAAATTTTGAATGTTCTTGAAGAATCTTAATTTTCAAAGGTTGATCCATCTTGAATTAGTATGAACAATCAAGTGGTAGATCAAATATATGATGATGAAATTGTTGAAGATTCATATCATGAAAAATCAGAATTCCAGGTATCTATCTACATGGAGTAAGAATGCCAAGAAAATATTTATGTTGAAAAGGGTACTATTGAAAAAAAAATATTCTTCATGTGTGAAAGATGTCCCTTGTGTAGTTTTTTGCAGATTTGATAAGTCTCCCTCATACTGTCAATGTTAATAACATATTTTCCTTTTCCTTAGTAGGAGACACATCCCAAATCAATGAAATATTTCTCTATTCTCTGAATATCCTTTTGCAAACTATTTACCAATTATCCTAGATGTACGAGAGTTTTAGTCACATACTTCCATTTGAAAGTCAAAGAAAACATCCATCTTTGTAATGACTCATTAGATAATTTCAGTAGTCCCAACTTAATTGCATTTCCTACTTTCATGTCCATGACCTCTTTAAGCATTGAAAAGGTGTCTTCTTTCTTAAAAATCTAAAAGGTTCCTTCCCTAGAATGAATGTTGGCGTCTCTATTTTTGAATCTTGAATCATGGCCTGGCTCCAACAAAGACCATTTTGTGTCGCTCCTATGATTGATGAAGATGACAACGAAAGTGATGATGATGATTTTTATTCTCAAAAGAATAACATGCATGAACTAGTATAAACTGATTTCTTGAAAAGATTCTATGTTGGCATGCAGCTTCAAACTCAAGAGGTTCACCCTTCTCTATTCAAAATCTTGCAAGATATTGAAAGAAAGACCAATGGTGAAAGTCTTTTTCTTAAGCAAAATTTGAATGTTCTTGAAGAAGATGAAGTTGTAAAGGTTGAACCATCTTCATCAGTATGAACAATCAAGTGGTAGATCAAATATATGATGATGAAATTGTTGAAGATTCATTTCATGAATAATCAAAATTCTAGGTATCTATCTACATGGATGAAGAATGCGAAGAAAATCTCTATGTTGAAAAGGGTACTATTAAAAATAATTCTTCATGTGCGAAAGATGTTCCTTGTGTAGTTGTTTGCAGATTTGAAGAATATACTAATGAACTCAAGAAAGAAGAACTGCAAACAGAATCTAATAGTGATAAATATTTTAAACAAGAAAATTTGGAGAATTATGAAGGAAAGCATAAAGCTAACTTATGCACGAATGAGGTGGATTTCCTAAAAAAAAATTATGGCAACATGCAGTTTCACCCCCATGTGGAAGATATAAACGATAGTGTTGAAATGCACCATTCGTCTATGGTGGACAACAATGATAAATCAAAGATCCTTGTTAACGAAGGGAGAAATAATTTTCCAATTCTGATGGAGGAATCTTCAAATTGAAAAGAGGATCAAAGGAAAGGAAGTCACTTTCTTATTAATGAAATTATTTAAGAACACACAAAAGATGGCAAGGAAGTGGAAGCAACAGAGAAAAAAGGTCTTATCAAAATATATGTTGATCAAGAAAAGAGTACAGGTAAAATCTCACAAGTGCCTTCATTTTCTTCAAGAGAAGAAATTTTTTCCTCTAAAAGTATTGATGAGTTTCCAGCTAATGACATTTATGAAAATAAAATCGAGGATTTTCTTGATATAAATCTAAAAGATTTGAATTTATCAATGGGAATTATAATGAAAAACTTTTGGATGGAAAACTAAAGAAATGTTTTCTTTTTTAATCTCTCTCTTCGAAAGGCATGTCTTCAAAAATTGCATCATGTGAGTGAGACACAAAACTATAATGTATAAGATAAAGTGAAGAATGTCCATTCATTTTCCTATAGTGTTTGTGTTTCAAGTGGTTGTGGGAAAATTTCAGATGATGAGGAAGTTTGTTCAAATTCTACAAATATTTCTGATGCTTGTATTTCTATGGAAAGTTTCTCGACCTTTGAAGAGACATATTTATTGTTGGCACTATCACATGGGTTCCATCATCAAAAATTATATGAAGACTACCCAATTCTTGAATCAATTTGTCTCAATCATCAGTGTAGTCAAATCAGAGGTGCTGAAGATGTTGATAAAAAGCCAAAAATTATCACATAGGAAGATTTAGAAATCTATGATGAGAAGTGGTTTTTTGGCTATGGGTATGTTTATAGGATATTGTTGTATGCTATCAGTCTAAAATGCAATATTGAGGAGTTCGCTATGTGGCCATTGTTCTTAAACAAATTGCCTGGTCACAGTCTATTGTTTTGGGAGGGCTCATATTTCTCCCAGCTTGTGAATGGTTTTGCATAATTTATTTATGGCTTTCTTGAGGTAAGGAGCTTCTTGCCTTATCCATTTGTAAATAAAATTTTGGCTTGCTGTAGGATGTAGAAATTTTTAACTTTCCCATTTTTGGCTTTGCCCAGTTCCCCTCCACCCACTTGCAAAGTAACTCCCCGTGCTCATGCTTCTTGACTTTGTCACCCAATGGATAAAGCACTAGCTTTAACCTGAGATTCTGGAAGTTCTCTACTTTTTGCATGAAAAATTCATCCCCAATTAGAGCCAACTATTGCCATATTTAGTCCCCGTGTGTGAAATTGGCTTTAAAATTTTTAAAGTCTGGTTAAAATTTCATTTTTAAACTTAAGTCTCTAAATGTAAGGATTTTAAAGAACTAGCTGCTCATCAGAAATTTGAGATTTGGATACAATTAGGATTTTACATTTTATCCTCATAACTTTCATTTGAGTCCTTATCTTTATTTGAGATTTCAGGAAAATGGGTACTTATGTTCAAGTCTGAAGTTCTAAGTCTCATCAGAATCTATTGCATTAGTGGAAAAAGCTGAATTTTTAGGAAAAGAAAGTACCAAAGTGTTTCATTGTGGGAAATTGAGGTTTGAAGTGCTAAAGGTGGCAGAAATGGAAGCCTGGTGGTAGAATTCCCAAAATTAAAAATAAATACTGGGACCCACACTACGTGAAGTCATGGGCAGATTGAAAGATGGTGGAAGAACTTAACTCAGTAGATACCCGATTGATGAATGATGAAAAGACTTATTACCTTGGAGGAACTCCTTTGTTTGGGAAAAGGATGTTTGAAGTACATATTCATCAAAAACAAAAAGGGGGAAAATTAATTCCCAAAACACCAAAAATGGAAACTCATCAAGGTTAGTCTCCAACATTTGTGAAGTGGAAGATGGGCTTTGAAAAATTTTCATCGTAGCTACTCCATAGGCAGATTCTAAAGGTGTGTGGTCCAAAGCAATTTAAGGTCACATACTTGTCTATTGGTTGGTAGATTCATTAGTGATGTCCAAGTTCTCATTAGATTATCTTGAAGAGTGATGGACTTAATTAAGTGGCCATAAAGTTTGTAGCAAGGTATGCAAAATTCTGCCTAACAAAGAGAAGAAGAGTTAGGATCATTGGTGTTGAAGTGCCAATTCTAAAGTTTCATATAACAATAGTTTATGTTTTGAAACACCAATTTTGATAATCCCTACTGACGTGGGCTTCCCATCATGGATCAAAATATTAAATGCGTGGAATGATTTATTTGCATGGAATGTCTTATCCAACATTTAATACATTTTAAAGGTTAGAGGATTGCCTTTGATTGAGTGCCTTGGATCTCATTACATAGTTCTTTTGCAGACCAAGGACAATGTAAAAACTGATATCATGATTATTGAAGGAGAAGAAGATTCTTATAAATAATTGTTTTCAATCCTTAAAGAGGTCATGGACATGAAAGTAGGAAATGCAATTAAGTTGGAATTGTTGAAATCTTCTAATGAGCCATTACAAAGATGTATTTTTTATTTGACTTTCAAATGGAAATGTGTGACTAAAACTCTCACACATCTATGAGAATTGGTAAATAGTTTTCAAAAGCATATTCGGAGAATAGAGAAATATTTCACTAATTTGGGATGTGTGTCCTACCAAGGCAAAGAAAAACATGTTATTGACATTTATAGTATGAGGGAGACTTATCAAATCTGCAAATAGCTACACAAAGGACATCTTTCGCACATGAAGAATCATTTTCAATAGTACCCTTTCAGCATAGATATTTTCTTGGCATTCTTCATCCATGTAGATAGATACTTGGAATTTTGATTATTCATGAGATGAATCTTCAATAATTTCATCATCATATATTTGATCTACCACTTGATTGTTCATACGGATGCAAGATGGTTCAACCTTTGCAACTTCAACTTCTTCAAGAACATTCAAATTTTGCATAAGAAAAATACTTTCACCACTGGTCTTTCTTTCAATATCTTGCAAGATTTTAAATAGAGAAGGGTGAACCTCTTGAGGTTGAAACTTCATGCCACCATAGAATCTTTTTAGGAAATCAATTTGCACTAGTTCAGGCATGATATTCTTTTGAGAATTAAAATCATCATCATCATCAATTTTGTTGTCATCTTCATCAATCATAGGAGTGGCACAAAATGGTCTTTTTTGGAGCTAGCCATGATTCAAGATTCAAAAAATAGAGTCACTAGCATTCGTTCTAGGGAAGACACCTTTTAGATTTCTGAGAAAATAATACACCTTTTCAATGCTTAAATAGGTCATGGACATGAAAGTAGGAAATGCAATTAAGTTGGGACTGCTGAAATTGTCTAATAAACCATTACAAAGATGGATGTTTTCTTTGAATTTCAAATGGAAATGTGTGACTAAAACTCTCACACATCTAGGAGAATTGGTAAATAGTTTGCAAAAGGATATTCTGAGAATAGAGAAATATTTTACTGATTTGGGATGTGTCTCCTACCAAGGAAAAGGAAGAGATGTTATTGACGTTGATAGTATGAGGGAGACTTATCAAATCTGAAAATAGCTATGCAAGGGACATCTTTCGCATGTGAAGAATCATTTTCAATAGTACCCTTTTCAGCATAGATATTTTCTTGGCATTCTTCATCCATGTATACAAATACTTGGTATTCTGATTGTTCATGAGATGAATCTTCAACAATTTCATCATCATATATTTGATCTACCACTTGATTGTTCATACTAATGCAAGATGCGTCAGCCTTTGCAACTTCATCTTCTTCAAGGACATTCAAAAATTTTATAAGCAAAAGACTTTCACTATTGGTCTATCTATCAATATCTTGCAATATTTTGAATAGAGAAGAGTGAACCTCTTGAGGTTGAAATTACATACCGCCATTGAATATTTTTCAAGAAATTAGTTTGCAATGGTTTAGGCATGCTATTCGTTTGAGAATAAAAATCATCACCATCACTTTCATTGTCAGCTTTATCAATCATAGGAGCGACACAAAATGGTCTTTGTTGGAGCCAGGCCATGATTCGAGATTAAAAAGTTGAGTCGCCAGCCTTCGTTCTAGGGAAGGCACCTTTTAGACTTCTGAGAAAAGAAGACACATTTTCAATTCTTAAAGAGGTCATGGACATAAAAGTAGGAAATTCAATTAAGTTGGGATAGTTTAAATTGTCTAACGAGTCATTTCAAAGATGCGTGTTTTCTTTGACTTTCAAACGGAAATGTGTGACTAAAATTCTCACACATCTAGGAGAATTGGTAAATAGTTTGCAAAAGTATTTTCAGAGAATAGAGAAATATTTCACTGATTTGGGATGTGCCTCCTACCAAGGAAAAGGAAAAGGAAAATATTTTATTGACATTTTCAGTATGAGGGAGAATTATCAAGATAACATCGAAAGAATGATCAATCCTACAGTGTATCAAAAAATAGAGCTTCAAAAGCTCACTCAAATTGATTCCATGTTATCTACAATTAGTCAAGAACTGCAAGGCTATGAGGAGAAGGTAGAGGACATGAAAGAAAATAATCTCTACTAGACTACCAAAAAATGATAATGTCAGAGTATCAGAGAATGAGGAGATAACATGTGTCATTACAACATTTCAAATATATGAATCTAGCCAAAAGGCCTCCATAGATGCATCGAATGATAAAGAGGGAGATACAAAGGCTATATAGATTTTAGCATATTTATTTTCCTATTTTTACTCTTTTTCTTATATTTAAATATGTCATGAGACTGTTTCAATTAATTTTCAAGAACTATTGTTGTAATCGTCATGGAAGACGAATGGACTATTTATGTCTTTGTTGAAAATTTTATGAGGATCGACAATTTTGATTCAATTTTTCTGATGAAGGTCAGAGCAGGAGGATCCCCAATGGAGATGTCCTAGCCCCCAACCAATAACCACACAATGGAATATAAATAACAACACAGAGATTTATATCCACACAATGCAAATACTCATAATAGAATCATTATATTTTCATCCAACATGCCCGGTTGTAAGGCCTTCCGGGTTACGGCCAAATACAATGTAATTATGATAGAAAATCTGTAAGATCTTGCAAGATCCAAATGAAACCCTAGCTAGCCCAGATCCACACACTGGTAGGAACACCCAAGGAAGATCTAAACTTGTGCTCGCAAGCCCACCAAGCAATCTCCTTGTTTCCCAAGC
>MU224734.1:893502-908469 GCA_018584345.1 Thuja plicata | reverse complement strand
CATGCCAAGTTCCATTAAATACATAAAAACCAATTACCCAAGACCCAAGTAGGTCCACACAACTCTACCAAATCCCTCACTCATGAAAATAAGTCCACACAACTCCATCAAATCTCCCAAACATGCAGGATAGCCAACTACCGTGGGATGCTCCTGCATCATTTTCCCTTTTGTTGTGACAACTGAGTGTGAATCAAAATTTAAATTATGATTGTTGTTCATTAGTTTCTTATAAAATTTTATTGTTAAATGAGTGGATGGGAGATGAATGGGATGAATTAATTGCAGGTATTCAAACTCTGTTTTTTGAGAATCAGTGATTATAAGGTGATCTGTGAATCACTATTTGTTCCTTTCTTCTTTTGTTCATGTTGTTAGAAGATTTGCCCTTTTTTATGGTTATATATTATAGGTGATCTTCATGGTTGTGGAGGTGCATTTACACAATCTTATGTGGTGATTATATTGTGTATTATTTCCATGGTCATGGGGATTAAGGCACAACAATAGATTTTACATTTCAATATTTGATATCATGTATGTTTGTGGATGTTTCATGGTGATGAACTTTCATTAGAAGCTTCTCTTTCTCTCTGGTCAAGAGCATACCCTTTCATATTCAAAAAATACCAAAAACATATTCATTGAATATTTGTCACAGGGAGCTATACCTATAAAATTCAGAGATCAAACTATTGTTCATTTATTTTAATTTATTCAACTGTTGGTGACACAGAGGTCTTGTAAGGGTTTGAGTCAAGATTATAGACATGAAAATTCGTTAACCAACAGATACTAAATACTAAAAACTTATGACTCCCAATAAATCTTAGTTTGACACCATCCATAGAAATGTCACCAAAAATATTGGTTTCTAACAATGGGTAGATATCTAGGCATCACAACTCAACTTAGAGACTTGTTTTCTTTACTGTATAGCTGTCAATTTCCACCATTGAAACTCATTTACTTGTCAACCCATGGATGTTCAACTTGAAATGGGCCACTAAGAGCTTTCTAGAGCCATAATATTCTAACTTCAAACAATAGAAATACTAAACTAAATATCATAAAGGAAATACAATATGTAAGCTAACCATTACCTATTATTAATGAACTCATTTTAAACTTATATTGAAGCAGTAAATTCCCAACTAATTAAAGCAACTAATCTATTTTGTCTTGGCTATAGGAACGGTCACAAAATTATTATTTTGCGTCTATAGGAACAACCAACTACTAATTTACTAGAAATAGAGTAGGAAATATCTAACACTAATCTGCAAAAAAAAGAGAGAGAAATCCTTACCAAGTGCCCCCCTTGGATGATTATTCCTAACTATTAACTATAGCTTCAAAGATTAAACATCTAAGATATCTTCATCCACATATACTAGTAGCACAAAATAACAAAACTTGATTTTTATTCAGCAAATATGGTAAGTACAAAAGTTCATTACTAACTCAACCAATAGTTTCTAAATAAATTTGGGAGCATTTATAGAAAATAGAGATTATAACCTCCTAATGAATTCAACCCCTCAATTCCTTACATTTAGGAATAGGGGTTTTATTGAATACAGAAAACTAGGAACAAAAGAAGTGGAACTGACTAGAATTTGTTCCAACATAACATCACACTAAATCTTCCCCTGAATTTGCTCCTGTATTAGACATGGTAAATAATTAGGGAGAAAATTTTCCTCTTAACTGATCAAAGTAATCTTTTGTGGAAGCAACAACTATACTTTTTTTCATAACCATACTGACTCCTTCCTCCTTTGATATCTCTTTGACTTCTTCAAAACACCTTCTATATCTTGATGAATTTACTTCATCACAACATCCTCAGACTTATTCAAATAGTTGCATCAATGAAGTTAGTAATCACATAGATCTTGACACATTCATCAATAATTAAAATATAACATTAACCATTTATTCATGAAAATATACTTATATTGCATTCATTGGTATCGATAGTTTTTGTAAAAAGGACACTAGAAATAGAAAGATAGTTCAACATCATGACTTAACAAAAGGTATTAAACCACATAGTTCATAGGCTTAAAATAGTAAAAATGAGTCTAGGACAACATAAAAGTATATGATAGAAAGGACATAAATGGGGCTCATCACTACTCATATTGATGTAGTCTAAAGTTTCCCTATCATACTCAACTACCAATATTTTATTACTCATATTGGTGAACTCAAAATTGGCCTATTATATGGCTATGTAGAATAATAAAACTAGCTACCTATATCGATGTGCTATAAGTGATCACTATCTTATCTTTATCTCTCTCTTTCATCCAACATGATTATCTGCAACTTACATCTCGAATGCATTATTGTAGAAATCCAAGGAATTCTCCTAGGGTAAACCTCATGTGGATGAAAGACCCTCAAGTAAGTTTCCTCTAATTTAGCTTTCATCTTTGGCTACGAATGCTTGCTAAAGTGAGGACAAAATGTAGTGTCATAAAATTTCACCTTGTGATATTTACCATCATATGATGCTCCTACCTTAGTTGGAAAAATTTCCATGTAAGCCTCTACATCCCTCCATCTATTTTTTTTCCTTTTACCATGTAGATTCTTGACCATGTGTCAATATCAGCTTAGGACGTGTACACACCGCAGATACGTCTCCATGGTGCACACTCATCCTGTGAATCTATAGATGTGGAGTGATCCCTTAAGATGTTCCAACTTATACGCCTATAGTGGTAAACCTCCTACCACTGCCAACCAATGTCGAGAATAGTTGAAATAACTTAATTCATCTTAGAGCCTCATTTGGTCTTCTTCTTCACAATTTGGACTTCTTCTACACACTCTCAAGCTTCTTGGAAAATTTTCTGGCTATCACATAGCTACTCCATACTTCCTTAAGCTTGTTCTTGCACTTTGGATAACTTACTTACAATATTTTGGTCTTCATAGCATCACAATCCATCACTTTTTCACTTCGCCTTCACTCCATTGAGCTCTGGCCTTGTGGCTTCAATGGGGAGTTTCTCACTTCACCCCATTTATTTTTTTGAAGCATATCATATTCTCTTAATCATAGTATTATTTCTTTTTTTTATCGCTATCTCTCATCTATCATATTTAGGTTATCCATTATTAATTTTTATATCTATTTGGCTACTATAGAGGTGGAAACACAAAAAAAGCAACTTAACTAAGGTAGGTGTCGAAATAGCCCCAACACTTTTCCTTTCTCTATTGTGTTCAAATTTTTGAGGAGGAGGATCTCTTGAGATTCTTCTACCTCCTTCATTATAAGTTCTATTTATCCTTTGTCTACTCTTTTTTTTTTAGCAAAGGAAAAAGCCATATATAAATATATTAATATAAAAATATAGATACATAATGTTTGAGAAAAGGATCTTGACTAGTCAGAAGTTAACCCAATTTTACCCCAACAATACATATCAAACTAACTTACTAACTGATACTAAGCTCTTCCCATGGAATACAATCAAAATTTGGGATTGAGTACCTAGATTTCTATGCAACGATTTGCAAAAACAAGAGGAAAAAACAAGAGACAACCATATTCATCTTTCTTCCATTTCATCATTCCACCTGAGATCATTCTCATCTTGCACATCCTCCACCTCCACATTCAATTCATGAAGTTGTGCATTTGAACATCTTGGACGCGCAGCAGATTGAGTAACAACCGGGTGAGGGCAAGAAGAACTTGCATTGTCAAGAGCATCTTGAGGTGGCGCGACAAAATGGGTTTGTGTCCTTTGAGCATAATCCATGCAAGCAGGGAATCCTCGTGTTCATATTGAAGCAAGGAAATATGATCAAAACCCTTGTTCTAACTATGTCCACCATTTCATCCCCCATGGAAAGAAAATGCTTGTCAATGACCACCTACAATAAAACAGAAATCCTGAACCTCCAATGTATCTTTAGCAGCATTATATATTGAAACATACACACAACCTTTGAGAAGGAAATGTCGGGGGCACAAACCCATAACCCCTCCACAAATCATAATTTTGGAATGCTATGAGTAACCTACTATCTTGTAGAAAAATCCCATTGAAAACTTTCTCTGCAATTACTTGAAGCTTATGCAAAGACCGAAGCAAGTCGAAAACATTAGAAAGGAATATTATTACCCGCCGCAACTAAGGAGAGATAATTTCATCTCCTATTATGTGCTTGATGCATTTCCTAAATTGGGGTCAATGAGGGAAAAATAGATGAGCAGGCTTTATTAGTTTGTACATGGGCCATTATTGCTTCTGAGACTGATTTCTGTATAATTTCTTGCACATTTTGAATGGGTGAGGGAGCTTTTCTGAATATGCACATCTTATATTCCCATCATATTGACTAGATTACCACCAATGGTACAATTCTCCAAATGCCAGCAAAAAAAGACCCCTTGTACAACAATGACCAAGATGACAGAGATCCCAAATTGTATAAGGCAGTGACAAGGATAGATCAAGTTTTGAAAGCATATACTGCCAAAAATCCTGGGCAAATGAGCATTGAAGAAATAAATGAATTGTGTCCTCCAATTTCTCCCTACACAGGAAACAAGTAAATTGATTAGCAACCTGCAATCTAGCAAGCCTTTCACCTATTAAGACTTTTTTTTTTAAGAACAAACCAAGCAAAGTTGCCTACCTTTGGAGGAATCATGCTACCCCAACAGAAAGAAAATGCTTTATGAACCTAGTTTAACCAAATACTTCCCTGTATTTGAAGGAGACCAAATGACTTTGTCTCATTCCTCATTGATGAACACTGCTCTCTGAATTAAAATATGTGTCAGAAGGGTTATTTGATTCATGTAAATATGCAAGTTAGAAACATCTTTGCAATTTTCTTTACCTGTTGTGATTTCTACAAAATCTACATATTCAATTAGCTTTTTACCCCAATCTTGTAATATTAATGTGATGGCTGAATGAAATTCAATTAATTGTGATAACCATTCCAAGAATCAGTCCAAACTTTAACCTCTTCTCCATTATGCACCTCCCATGAAATATATATGATATCAATATATCCCTCGAGGCTATAATGAAATTCCACATTGTTGATCCCTAAGAGGGGTTTGCTATTGTAAATATTCTAGTGGGGTTTAAAGAGTCTAAATACTTAGCTTGCATAATTTTTCACTAGTTGGTATTAGCTTTAGAATCTTTCCTCTTATTTTAATTTTTTTCATAGTATAATTGTATTTTTCATTTTCTGTTGGTTTTCTACTTTTCATTTTCTATTGGTAGTGTAGTTTTATTTTCTGTTAAGTTAAATTAGTGTCTTGGTTTTCTATCATATTGTCTATGCTCTGCTTGTACATGACATATGCACATCACACTATCATCTTGTATCTATTTTGTAGTCTTATAATCATGGTAGAGTCCAAAATAGTGAGCTCATAGAGCTAGGCAGTTAATCTTGGGAGTAAGCTCTTTCATTTCCTATAATCTATTTTTATCTTTTGGCAAAGATTAGTTAATTTAGTTTTTCTATTACACATTGTATTTTGTTTAGTGCTTAAAATCTATTTTGTCAATTAAGTTGTCTTGATTACCCTAGGTCACCAGAGTGCTAATAGAAGTGAGTTGGCACAAGGCCCAATTCACTCCTTGGGTATTTCATCAATCTCGAAGGTGGTGAATCTCCTTCTCCACAAAAATATTAAAATATGTTATAGTTTAAATAAGTAAATAGTATGTTTAAACAATCAATGATGCACTTAGTTTTGGCCTTAACTTTGAAAGGTTAGATAAAATCCAAAAAACCTACAATTTAGTGATCAATATCCCACCCTATCATACACACCATAGATGCAAGATTCTAGGGATTTTGACAAATCATTTGAGTCAGATCCACCATATTACATGTGCAAACATTAACCTTACTTTACTTAGGCACTTAACAAAATTTCACCAAGTTATTCGACTTATAGAGTATAAAACACAAAAACATCACCACTAATGGAGAGGACATATAGAAGATATAAGAATGATTTACAATGAGTGAATTAATAACTTCCAAAAAAAAATCATACGCTAAAAATTCAAGAGTTCATTTCATTTTTAAGAAAAACATTACCTTTGACAATATTTTTAAGACTAACATATATATACATCCTGAGTGCTTAACACCATCTCTAAAAGATTTAGTTTATAAATTGACCTTAGGCCCAAAATTTACATGTTATAATTATTTTTGAGCCTAGGCCCTAAAATTAGCTTTTACAATTTATTAAATCGAGCCCAAGAAAATAACTGTACTAGAATGCACCCACAAAGGAGTAATTTTTTATGTTATTGAAAGAATATAATGAAAGGAGACCATGAATCACTATTGCTACCATTGGTCATACAAGTCTAGGAATTAAACCCAAAATATGTAATGCTTCCAAAACTAAGTTGAAGTTGGGAGCTATTGTGCACTCGACTCGTACCTTCTTTGCATAGAGAGTCTTTTTTACTTGCTCCATCGCTTTATCTCTATAATTTTACTATGGAAGATATCAAGGTTGTATTTTATGTGCATTAGCTCATAAATTAGTTCATATATACAATTATCCTTATAATGCACAAAACAATTCCTTCATGGTGGTAGCCATAGGGAGAGCCTTATTAGGGTTTTCCAAAAAAGTGCAAGGAAAGGACTCAATAAAATTATCAATTTCAACCATGGCTGCATTTGCATATATCTTCATCATAAAAAAATTACTTTTGTAAGCCTCTAGCATCTTGACCCTCCATTTATTGGTTTTGGCCTACTGTAGCTGCAGATTGGAGTTTCCATCTGCTATGAAAATATTTATTTGCAATTTTGTAGATGAAACCTTAATCAATTTTTAATCTAAGGTAGATTATCATCAATAAATAAGAGATATTTATGAAGAGTCTCTTCAAATTCAATCATTGCACTAGTTCACTTCTTATCTTATGGTAATACTAGATGGTCTCATGGATCAAATTGATTTATTATGCTTCTAAAGAGCCTCTAAGTCATGTTGTCACTTACCAAACCTCCAATATATTATTTTCAACATATCATTTTCCAGATCCTTAAGGATAATAGGAGTAGGTGTTTTTGAATCCACAAGAACCGTGAAGTAGTTGATATATGTTTGAGTTACTCAACCCAAGATGATGTTTAAATCCACAAGAACCATGAAGTAGTTGATATGTGTTTTAAGTTCCCCAACCCAAGCCTTAATTTATTCCTTGATTTTCTCATATTTGTTCACTATAAGGAAAATGGTGTTTCAACCTTGAAATTTAATAAAAAGATATAGTTGATATGTTTGTGGCAGGGAATTAGGGGTAGCTACCCCAAAAATTTATTTTCACTTAGAATTTATGAATCTTAACCATTTATCATTAGGTCATAGGTCCAATGGTGGACTTTTGTGCAACATTTTGTGTGGGTTTAGCCCATGGTTTTGTAATACCATTTGATAGTTTTATATTTTGTATCTTCTATATAGTAGGCATGTGAGAGGTATTGTGATGTATATGGAGAGTCTTATAGATGTTGAGTTGCCTATGGATCTTTGTTGGTGATACTCCTATAAGAAGCTTACTCTACAAGTGTTTTGAAATCTCTCATTGATTTCTAAATAATTTATTGAGGGACTCTTGGAATGTGGGGTTTTTATCCCAAAAGGTTTTCCCCACAAAAATCACAGTGTTGCGGTATGCATGCTATTTATGTTATTTTTATTATGTTTATGTAATAGTTTTAAAGATATGAGAAATTTCTACATGAACCTCCTCTTAAGATTAGTGTAGGAAGTTGTTCCACTACCTTAACATCCTTACAGGTGGTATAAGAGCTTGATCACCTTTGGTTTCAAATGTGATTAGAATTAGAAAACAAGGAGCGTGAATTAATTAAATAAATAAAGTATTTATTTAATCATGACATAAAGAAGCTAAGGAATTAAATATATAAAGAAATAAATTTATTTAAATAGTAAAGGAAGAGACTAGTGAATTAATGAGCTAAATTATAAATATAATTAATTAATAGAGGAATTTTGATTAAAATAATAATATAAATAAAATATTTATTTAATTATATGAGGACATTTTTAGGTGTTTAATTTAACTTCTCCAAGCATTACATAAATAACTAAGTAATGTGAAAGTTCACATCAATAGAAATAGCACCAAGCTTACATGGAAACCTTGAAGAGAAAAACCATGATGAGAATTTTTATTTGGATCTATTGCCCAAATCCATCCTCACAAAAGGTATTAAATAAATTACAATATTCATTAGGAATTAGAGACACCTTGATCCCCATTTGCATTTGCAGGCACTAACCTAAAAGAGACACCAATCTCCAAATCCAAGATTTGAGCACCAACTTAGAATATGAGAAACCAATCTTGATTACATCAAGAGACGAAAGATATGTTATGTGAACTTTCAAGGCTAAAACCATGGGATCTTCTTTATATATTCTTCATAAAAACCTCACACTATGCATGAGATACTTAATTGTGTTCACACATTAAATAGACAGTTTGCATAACTTTTTCCAATTATAACTTTTTCTCATGCATTGTTATCAACATAGCTGACTTGAAATAAATACAATTGGCAATACATATGCATCCCAATAATGATTAACATCCTATGTTGGATTGAAACACACTTAATAGTATCTATAAGCATTCCATATGCGAATTTCTTAATCAAACATGTAGTCGGCTAGGTCATAAAGCCCACACTTACTCTTGGAGTGGGAAAACACTATGCATTATCCAAAACAATCTCTACTAATCCCATTTAACATCCACATGCTTCATCCAATTGGTGTATAGTGCAACTAGGACACCATAACAGATTGAGAACATGTTTTAGTGAGTTTGATGTCAACGTTAAGTTTCCTTCTTGAACTTTGCTTCTAAAACTTGAATTGGTTTTCTATTGTGTATAGTCTTGCTTAGCTTCTAAATTGTAAGCCTCAAAACATCACCACGATAAAAAATAAGTTGTTAGTGTATACACGGGTTGTGAGGGACACACCTTAGAAACATATTGTAGATAATTTTGGATCTTTGTTAATAGTTGAAATATGATTAGGATGATACTAGTGACATACTACAAAGGATATATTACCCTAGATGACCATGTTCATTTGGATCACCAATGCTCGAACATGACATGACATTAATTGATATTACCATACCTTACAGACTCTTGAAATCAAGGGGCAGCACAAAGAAATTCGTTTACAATTACATAATTGGCTCCAATAGGCGATCTATTTGTCATGTCAGAAGTAATTAAACTTTTAGCAATGTTTTGTATACCTTGACATTAGTACCCATACTAACCGCACATTTGACATCAATGACAAGCCAATGTCCATTAGGAATGTACTTGTGTAGATTAAGATTCCTTTTAGAGACACAATTGAAGTGTGTAATATAAATGATTTCTTCATTCTTTCATGTTTGGGGATGAATGCATTGAATGATTTTAAATACAATGATGTAGTAATAAATTTGTGTTTGTTTGCCTTTGGTTGGGAAGGGTATAGGTGGGAATCAATGAATATTAAATTTGAAAGGGTCAAGTTTGAAACTGTGGACTATAATGTATGCATCAAAGACATGAGATTATTTACATATATAATTATAATAATTGTACATGTGAGATAAATGGAATGATGACTATAATGTCAAGAAAAATGTGAAATAATTATATAACATAGAAAAAAACCTAATTTTACACAAAATTACAAAGAGATGCACTACTCAAAAGAAAACTCAAATTAAATGAAAAATTAAAATATACAAATTTAATTATCAGTCCTACATATAGATTTATTCTAAAATTATAGATTTCTCATTAAATTTTAATGAAATTCTACATATTTCCATTGCATTTTTATGACCAAAATTATAAGCTATTGGCATGGAAACACTCTAGTCCCCAAGTATGTACTTCTACACTACAAACTTAAATATAATATTGTAAAATGATGGAAACAATGTTCAACATTATATCTAAATATCAGTTAAACAAAAGTTTAAATTTTAAACAAGTTAAATTTTTGTTCAAATGGTTAGTACCTATCGAACATTGACTACAAAGACTTATCAAACTCCACCACATTCATCATTCCCTTGACCCAAGCATATTGTAAATATAAAATTTAATGGCATTTTGAATAAAATAGAGTTACAAGAAATAAATATTTCAAAATTTAGTGATTAATGATTGGTTTATTATGTATCTATTATAGATATTATAAGGGATGAGATTAAGATTGTGCTTTACTCAAAAAATAGAGAAGATAAATAGACTTCAACTACCATTCTTAGTCAAAATTCTTAAGTCAAAAATACTTATAAGCATTTTGCACGAGTGGATATTTAGTACTTGCTTCTTAGTCAACTAATATAGATATTCTTTATTGATTTTCTCTAAATTAAAGAAATTCAACTACATATAGATGAATATGACAAAGTGTATATCCCTCAATTTTTGCTCTTTAGTCAAAAGAAAAAATTTAATAATTTATGGATGGATTTGGTGAAACCAACACCCCTCAATGCTAAAATCTTAGTCAAAGGTAAGTAAATTTGACAAAATGAATATCCACCAATGCTCGCCTCCTTATAAAAAGATTACAAACAAATTTAACAAAGTAAATGCCCCTCTTCCTTAAAGTTTGGTCATTGTATACAAATTAAAAAAAATATACAACATTTAAAATTTTTAAATTAAGAAAATGGTTCTTATTAAAACATCCCTATATTTTTTTAATTTAAAAATCATACTGCAAACATTAAGCCAAAAACTCACCCAACTTATGCAAAATACAAAATTATATCATCTTAATATAGATGAGTTCCAAGCCTCTAAAATATATATTTGTTTTTTTCTAAAATTAAAAAGAATTTGAAAAGAAGCCAAAGAATGAGAGGCCAAAATCCTCAATTGACCATGAGTTGGCCAGGGTAATTTTAAAAATTCCACTAGGCATTAGAGATGGGCTACTATTTGTAGCAAGAAAGTCTTCAAATGCATGAACCTCAATAAAAATCTCAAATTTTTAATCATAAATCATCTCATACCCACTCCTAATTCTATGCATCTCATCCATTGTTAGAGTATTCAAATATTTAGCCTCTTCAATTGTAAAAAAAATTGGGATTAAACCTCAAGGGAAGGGATTCAAGAACCTTTTTCATAGTCACTACTTCTTTCATCTCTTCACCATGTCCTCTTATGATATTAACTATTTCATCAACTCGAAGTAAGAAGGTAGTAATATTTTCTTCTTTCTTAATTTTTAGACTCTCAAACTAACCTTGGTAGGTCTAAAGCTTTACTTAATTAACTTTGTCATCTCCTTCATGGATATTAAACAATTTATCCATACTTCCTTTGCAGACCATTAGTGCATTATCTTTATAAACCCAAAGTTAGATAAACAATGTATAAGGTAACATTTATTACCTTGGCATTATCTTCACAAGCCATCTTTTCAACTTGATCTCTTGGGAGATTATCAAGAAATTTGTAGCCATCCATGACTTCTTGCCAAACATCATAGCGCCATCATGGATATTAAACAATTTATCCATACTTCCTTTGCAGACCATTAGTGCATTATCTTTATAAACCCAAAGTTAGATAAACAATGTATAAGGTAATATTTATTGCCTTGGCATTATCTTCACAAGCCATCTTTTCAACTTGATCTCTTGGGAGGTTATCAAGAAATTTGTAGCCATCCATGACTTCTTTCCAAACATCATAGCGCCATCAAATATGCTTTCATCCTTACACTCCAAAATGCATAATCAAATCTATTAAAAAGTGGTGCCTTGTTTGAAGAAAGACCTTTTTGAGCAATTGGTTGTGTCATCTTTGATCTACCTCAAGTCGTTAATCTTCTTTTAACATACATGGCTTTGACACCAACTATTAATCATACATATATACTAAGTGGGGGCTAAATCAATATTGTCGATTCCAAATTAATTCAACATTAGTTACCATTAATAACTTCTCCAACCATCACATAAATAACTAAGCAATGAGAAAGCACACATCAACACAAAGAACTAGGAACTTACATAGAAACGCAGAAGGGAAAAACCATGATGTGAATAGTTGCTTGGATCTACTACCCAAAGCATGTCTCACTGAAGGTATTATATAGGACTTACAATATTTGATAGGTACCAACCTATTGAAGAAATAAACCCTCAATTGCATTTTCATGCACCAACCTAAATGAGAGACAAATCCCCTATTCCAAGATTTGAGAATAAATTTAGAATAGGAGATACCATTCTCAATTACATCAAGATACAAAAGATATGTTGTGTGGACCTTCAAGGCTAAACCCACATCATCTTCTTGTTTTATTCTTCTTTTAAACATTAGCACACTATGCACGAGATCCTTAATTGTGTTCACACATTAAATAGACATTTTGCACAACTTTTTCCAGTTACCAATTTTCCTCGTGCATCATTATCAACATGCCTAACTTGAAAAGAATTCAATTGGAAAGTTATATGCATCCCAAAAATAATTACCATCCTATGTCAATATGTAACACAATAATATATGTAAGTCAACCATACACAAGTTTCTTAAACAAATATGTAGTGGGTTATGCCCTAAATCCCACACATTATTTTTGGAGTGGGTACGTGTTATGTGTTATCCAACACACACTCTACTGACCCTAATGAAAGTTGACACACTTTATCTAGCTAGTGTATAGTGCAATACTTCTAATGCATACATCCAAAACACTAAAAATATTTTGAGAACATGTCTTAGTGAGGTTAAAGTTGATGTTAAGTTTCCTTCTTCTGGAACTCCACTTCTACAACTTGAATAGATTTGTTGTCATGCATAGTCTTAATTATCTTCTAAAATACACACCTCAAAACATCAGTGGTAGAATGTAATACAAAATAAGTTGTCAATGCATGCACAATTTTTGAGAAATAGACCTCATAAACATACTAGATAGATACTTTCTAATGTATGATTACAATTGAAACATGATTAAGGTGACACTAGGGGCATACTACAAAAGATATATCTAGCAAGCTTGACCATGTTCATCTTAATCACCAATAATTTTGACATGAGATAATAGTAATTAACATTATTGTACCTTCTAGGCACTTGAAATTGAGGGGAAACATAACGATATTAAAGTAGAATTGCATGACTAACTCCATTCAGTGATTTGTTTTTCATCTTAGAAGTAATTAAATTTCCAACTACCTTTAGGATACCTCAACTTCAATAACCATATTGACTACACCTTTGACATCAATGATAACACAATGTCTATTAGGAATACTTGTGTAGATTGAGATTCCTTTTAGAGATCTAATTGAAGTGTGTATTGTAAATGATTCTTTCATTCTTTGATTTTAGGAGATGAATGCATTGAATGCTTTCAAATACAAGGACATAGTAATATTGTTTTGTTCATTTGACCCTAGGTGGGAAGGGTACAGGTGGGAATCAGTGAACATTAAGTTTGAAAGGGTCAAGTTTGCAATCACAAACTATAATATATGCAATGTATGTGTCAAATGCATGATATTATGCACTTGTATAATTGTAATAAATGTATAGGTAAGACAAATGAAATGATGACTATATAATGGGGTGAACCCACAATAGTGGGTTACACTTTTTTGGAGGAACGAATTCATCCCGAAGAGCAAAAACCATGAAATCTACCACCCTACTTTTGATTGCAACTAACAAGTACTTTCGATTGTAAGTAGGTAACTTCCAATTGAAAGTAATGATATTATGTACTTTCAATTGAAAGTACTTCCTTACTTTCGATCGAAAGTACTTCCTTACTTTCGATCGAAAGTAACTTTCATACTTTCGATCGAAAGTTTGAAAGTTAAAGTTTTGGTGGGGTTTTTAAGCCCGCCCAAACTGTCACTTTCACTTCCATAGTTTCGGCAGGGTTGAAAGTTGTGGGGCTTCCGATTTGCAAGCATCGTTTTCTCAGGGATTTTATTTTTGTTTTGTATTATCTATTGTTTTTTATTTTTTATTTTGTATTATTTATTGTTTTTAATATATATATATTCAGTATATATGCATGTATATGTATCTATGTATATATATATATATATATATATGTATATGCATGTGTATATATATATACATGTATATGTATATATACATGTATATGTAGATATACATATATATACATATACATGTATATATATAAATGTATATATATACATGTATATATATATATACATATACATATATATATACATATACATATATATATGTGTGTGTGTATGTATATATACATGTATATGCATGTGTATATACATGTCATGTATATATACATGTGTATGCATGTGTATACATATATGCATGTGTATGCATGTGTATATACATGTATATGCATGTGTATGCATGTGTATGCATGTGTAGATACATGTATATGCACGTGTATGGATGTGTATATACATGTGTATACATGTGTATATACATGTATATACATGTATATGCATGTATATATGCATGTATATATGCATGTGTATATGCATGGTTATATACATGTGTATATGTATGGTATGTATATATATAGACACATGTATATATACATGTATATGCATGTGTATATACATGTATATGCATGTGTATGCATGTGTATACATATATACATGTATATGCATGTGTATATACATGTGTATACATGTGTATGTATGTATATGCATGTGTATATACATGTATATACATGTATATACATGTGTATGCATGTGTATATACATGTATATGCATATGTATATACATGTATATGCATGTGTATATATATGTATATACATGTGTATGCATGTGTATACATATATATACATGTATATGCATGTGTATATATATGTATATGTATTTATATACATGTGTATATATATACATGTC
>MU224734.1:840729-856257 GCA_018584345.1 Thuja plicata | reverse complement strand
TACACATGTGTGTATATACAATACACACGTGTGTATATATGTGTATACATGTGTATATATACACATGTGTATATACACACGTGTATATACACATGTGTGTATATACACACGTGTATATACATGTGTGTGTATATACACGTGTGTGTATATACACATGTATATGTGTGTGTATGTGTATGTTTATATATGTACACAAGTTAAAAATACATATTCAAATTAATTAAAAAAATAAAAAAATAATCCTTATTCCAATTTTACAATATGGGATCCAAACAGAGAATAGCTTATTCCAGCTTTCATTTTTAGAATTAATTAATTCGAGAATAGGCCCTTATTCTGGAATAGGCCTATTCTGGATAAGTTAATGCCATGCACCAAACGGGCCCTAAATTCTTAAATTACAACGAAATCCTTACAACAACACAAATCAATAATAAATAAACTTTTTAATTTATATAAACGAATCAATATTCTCTAAGAAATAATGAAGTTGGAATTTTTAATCCAACTATTTTGGAAGGTATGAACCTTTGAAAGGAAAAATAAAAATAGTAAAACCTCGATCATAGAGATATCCGTTTTTCACGCACGTGACAATTTACAACCTCATATTAACTTTAGATTTTGGACATTCACCGTTAGCATCCATGCAAGGATGTGCTCTACTAGTCATTCTTTAGTCACAAATTTTGGGGAAAATTTTAATGTGGACTTTATTGATTGAGAATATCTTCCAAGGTTAGATTTTAATATCTAATGGTGGCTTTTTTTTTACATCAACGTTTTCCTAATGTATTTATGTGGCAATTTTAAACATCAACCTTGTATTAAGTTTTAAATTTTATCAATTAAAGAACGTATTAGAATGTTATTATGTAATAAAATTTAACATCAATGTGTTTGGATGTAATTGTGTGCTAAAATTTTAATATATGAGATTCATATTGAATTCTATGATCCACTATCAAGAAAAGGGAAAAAAGTTATTTATTGATTTTAAATTTTTTTATTTAATAAAGTAAAAAAAAAAAAAAAGTAAAAATAAGAAAGTGTATTCATAAATAAATTGCAATAAATTAAGCATATACATGTTTAGATTTGATTTTATTGTCAATTATGAAGAAGAAGAGGAAAAAAATTACTACATAGGTAAACATATGTATTATCAATTATAATTATATATTATAAAAAAGTTATATTTTTAAATAATTTTATTGTTGAATAAGATTTTCATAAAAAAATATGTATTGGTTTTTTTAAAAAACTACAATAAATTATAGAAAATTAATTTATCATAAAATATATAATTATGATTTCCTATGAATATTTGTTATTTTATCTCAAAAATAAAATTTTTATGAGATATAATCTTCTTCAAAATTTGATTGTGTTGACTATATTACTCTCAAATTCAATCTTAACTAGAGGAAGTGGTGGGACATAAATTAGATAATGGGTTGGTAGAGTAATATATTTAAATAGTGTTTTTTTTAAAAAATGTGGGTGTATTTATTAGGTTTAAAGACTTCATTTTTTTTAATATTATTGATATTTATATAAAAAAGTCAATATTTATTTTATATCTATTGATAATGATTAGAGTTATTTATTTAATTTTTTAAAATTTTAAGTTTAATAATATTATATTTTATTTAACCTTTCATTTTTGGAGAGTGGTTTCATTTCATCTATTTTAAAATTATTACAATTTCATTCTAGTTGTATTATAATAGAATTATTTTCAATTAGAAAAATATAGCACATGGCTGAAAAATATATACACATTATTTATAATCTAAGTATTTTCAATAAAAAATCAACACATATTCATTAGATCATTAGATTTATCTTACAATAAAAAGTCATGATAATAAGTTTAGAAAATTATTTTGAGACACTGATCTAAAGAAATATAAATATAATTTTTTATGGAATAATGCAAATTTACACAATAAAAATTAGGTCTCAAAAGAGATCTTACAAAGAAGGAAGAAATAAGAAATATATATTATTGAATGTTGACTATAATAATATGATGAAGATAATCATCATTAAATAAGAAATTTCTTGGATATTGTGTGTTGTTTCAATGCTAAAATATTTTGTAGTAGAAATACTATAAGTTTTTGTATCCTACCAAGAGGAATTGGAATTTATGTACCTAGTTTAGAACCTACAAGATGTTAACTTGAAATTATTTTAGGGCTTCAAGGTTCTAGTTGAAACTTGTTTGACACCTTATTCACCATTACTTATTATTTGAAGGGCTAAAACAAGTATATGCCTCCACATTGTTACCATCAAAATATAAGACATCAAAAAAGGTTTTTTGTGACAAGATAATTTCAAAAGTGGTGACCCATTTACTAAGCATTATTTCCATTGTTGTTTCCATACTTAAACATAAACCATTCATTCAAGTTCAATACCCATTGTGTTGAAACACACTTCTCATTAAATTGATTCAGCTTTAAAAAGAGCATTTTAAAATTATATTATTATTAAACGTGCTTGATAATTGTAAAAAAATGTTCATGATAGTGGTTGTAGCATGAATACTTTATTTATAGTACTATAGTTTTCCAATTGTCTTTTCATCTACCTTACGTTTTATCAATCTACTAGACTTTTCACTTAATACAACATGGTGCAATAACCATTTTTTTATCATATCTAATGCTTGTTTCATAATTATCAAGTATATATTTAATTTGAAAGACTTAATATAGCGTTGCAATCACGTCTTATGCGTTTGAACAAAAGACTTACATATAATGTATAGGCTCAAACTATTTAATATGATGACAAATGTATAATATTTTTATATGTAATATTTATGTACAATGTGTTAGAATGATTTATATCCTATATAAAGCTAAGTTTGACCACTATTATGTGAATTTTTAAAATGAGATGATAAGTAGTTATACACATTTTTGTGAATTAATAATATACATTAAGTAAAATAAAAACAAATATCTAGATGGTAGTAAATGACAATTTATTATATATAAATATTGACATTTTTGTATTTAAACAATAATGACAATATTAATATAAGCTAAAGTAAAACACCTAGGTAGATGGTAGTGAATAACTTTGTTTATATCTATGAAAATTATAATGACAATATTAATATATCGTTAGTTTAACGAAAAAATTGAAATGATTATATTGCACACAATTATGATACATACAATAAAATGACCACTAAACAAAATAGGCTACCACTAAACAAAATAGGCTATCACTAAACAAAAATACAATTGATTACCAATAATTTTCTCTTTGCCTTACTACATTCTCTACAAATTTTAGTATCGTTTTTGTAGAGAACGTGACATTTAACCTAATGCAATTCAAAGATATTAGGTGAAAAATATTTTAACATGATAAAAAAAATCACAATGTTGTACATGTTAATTTGAACAAAATAATCTCCATTGAAAAAGACATAATATTTTCATAGTCTATAATAAGAATACTTCTAGATATAATAGGTAGTAGTTTTTGACTACAAAATTTTGAATCATACTTTAAAACCTACAAATTACATATATTTAAAAATGACATACAACAATAAAATTAAGTAATCTTTATGAACTTTATTTAAATAATATAATCTTATACCAATTTATAAACATTAATTTTTTAATATTTAATTCAATAAATTATTTTCCTAAGTCAATGTAAATCTATCAAGGGCTCCATAAAGAAAGAATAACCCATATTAAATATCACCTCAAATAATTAAAAATGATAAAACTCATTTCCTTATTGCCAAATTTCTCCCTATTCCTTACATAGAATGGTAAAGCAAAGTATGGCTTGTTTTAATGATTATTATAACAATAAATTAATATATTTTGTTTAAGTTATTATTTTTATTTTTCAAAGTCCTTGTGATTATAATAATTTCAATTCCACTTAAATTATAAAATTGGTGTTTGAACACATGGTGAAAATCTTAAAAGTTAAAAGAGCATAAATCAAAACTATTTCGATTCTACTTAAATTATAAAATTGGTGTTTGAACACATGGTAAAAATCTTATAAGTTAAATAAAAGCTTTGATTTTGACACTCAGAGATATTAAAAATTATCTTAAATAGAACTCTTGAATGTTGATAAAATCCGATTTTCAATTTGACCTAATGATCAACTTTGGGGGCAAGTGTCTTATTCATTTGAATGACCTTGTGGCAACATTCATGCACCTCTCACTAAGTCAAAAACTACGCCCACAATTCTACTAGGGCTCAACATATTTCAACCAAATTCTTCTTACTAAAAAGGTTAAAAAATCAAAAATCAAAGTATATCTATAGTAAACATTTTCCAATCATATAGCTAAAGTCAATATTTAATGTGTATATGTCCTTAATAGTCAATATATAATGTATATGTGTCCTTTTATCTCGTTCAAGTAAGGTAGTTGGATTCAGTGCAATAATGATCCACCCCCTCCAAAAGTTCAATGATATAAAATAGTCAAAATTGTGTCTTATTAGGGAGGCCACTTGGAGTCAGTAGACCGCAGTTATCAAGACAGATGAGAAAAGAATTAAAACACCATCTCGTATTTGACCATGTGGTAATTGACTCTCAATTCAGTCAACAATTGCGGTTCGCACGTATTGTCCAACTAATCGCCACACGTGCGAGCGTGAGTCGAATAAAATATGTATTTTTGCAAAGATGCTTTTGGTGGCAAGTCAATTGACCAAGGCTGACTGGTTCATGAACTGACCAAGTTTTGGTATTTCAAGCGGTCAAAGTATTTGGTCAATTTTTACCGAAACTTCCCGGATGCCACGGTGGTTTGAAATTTTGTCTTTTGTTTGTATCAAACTACTATGGATTATGATATAAACAATGAGAGTTTTGTTTTTGTGTAATGCACGTGGTCTAATGCTAGATTTGAATATTTGGCTCTTCGTTGGACTTCAAATGTATCCCATCATTGTTTCCAACGCCACACCAAGTCTTTTGAAGATCCATAGGGGTCAAGGATTCTTTGGGAAGTAATGTTAAAATTCTGATTAATTCATATAGTTTTTTGAATTGTTTTGTAACGATGTTTTGGATCACGTTTTATGATACATCATCAAGCTAATAAAGAACATTGAAGTTAAACTTTTGTGACAATAATAGTATGTCACTATTTTTCATTACATCACTTATAAGTCATACGTCATTGCTAACATACTATTATAATAGGAACACAACTGTCAACATATCTTCAAACTAGCACATGTGTTAGAGACTAGTAAATAACATATCTTTAGTCAAGTCAAAGTAGAATGATTAAATGTCATATATTAGATCAGATATTAGATGTTATTGTCAAAAACTTTTTAAGATTTGTTAGTCTCTTGAGAGGTGTACCAAGTCTTTTGAATATCCATAGGGGTAAAGGATTCTTGGGAAGTAATGTTAAAATTTTGATTAATTCATATAGCTTTTCGAATTGTTTTGTAACGAAATTTCAAATCACATTCTATGATACATCATCAAGATAATAAAGAACATTAAAGTTGAAATTTTGTGACAATAATAGTATGTCACTCGTTTTCATTACATCACTTATAAGTCATAGCTCATTGCTAACATACTATTCTAATAGGAACACAATTGTCAACATATCTTCAAACTAGCATATGTGTTAGAGACTAGTAGATAACATATCTTTAGTCAAGTCAAAGTAGAATGATTAAATGTCATATATTAGATCGAATCCTAGATGTTATTGTTGAAAAATGTTTAAGATTTGTTAGTCTCTTGAGAGGTGTACCAAATGAGCTTAAAGTTTATAGGCGGGCCAAGTCTAATTAGGAAAATAAGGGTTGGGGTTTAAAGTCTATCACAGGTCTTGGAAAGGGGAGCATTTCCTATAGTTTTAGTTTAGTCAAACATGCACAAGGTGTACTTAAGTACAACTTGTGGATACTATGTAGCTAAAATTATTATTTATGGACTTGGGACCTTGAGTTTCATCCTAAGGAGCCTTCTGAGTCTAATAAGTGACATGGGTTGAGTTTTTATTCTTAAATCAAACATATCTTTCCTTCCTTTAGGAAATAACCACCCAATTAGGCCATGTGGTCTAGTGAAAATATATTTGCTAGCTTAAGAGTGCATCTTAGTAGGCCAAAAGAGAAAAGAACAAAACAATGACTTTGGATGACAACAAGGATGATGTTGATGACGAGGTAGAGGAAGAAAAAGAAAAGGAAATTTTAATGCTAAAAAGAAGAGAAAAGAGAGAAAGGCAAGAAGAAGAAGTGAAAAGGAGAAGGGAAAGGAAAAGAAAACCAAATTGACTCCTCGAGATACACTACAGCCAAATTCCTTTAGTCTAGATGCAATCCTTAATTTTCAATTGAGTGTCATAGGGATGTAAAAGAAACTACAAAACTCTATCCAAAGTGACCTTTGTACAACTACGAAACATTGAACAAGCCATGACTATGGATATGAAGAAGTGCAACTTGAGGTTGAATGACATTTTGGAAAAGTTTTTGGAGGACTTCATTGATGTCTTATTGGAGAATAGAGATGAAGCTATCAAACTAGAAGAAAAAATGAGAGAACTAGCCCTTAAACATGTTGGATCCACTTTGTCCATATATGAGAGAATGAAGTAATTGAAAGAAAAACTTAGGAATTAAAGATAAAATAAAGGAAAAACACTCTCATGGGCATGAGAGAAGATGATAGGGATGAATTACTAAAGGAAATAGAAAAAATTACAACAAAAATCCTAAAGGAAATGAACAAAGGAGAAGTTATGATTGCAGAACACGAGTCTCTGGATGATAGTGACTTAGAAGAGATACTTGATATATCCACCTTTGATGCATCATCATTTGATGTTATGACTTGAGGTGATGGTGCAAAGGAGGTTGATGAGTAGAATGTAGAAACTCCTCCTCTAGAAAAGCCTAATACAGATGGATAAGGTGCTGAAAAAGAAGGTGAAAATAGTACTCCTTCTTTGGAAGACACAAGTAAAGATCAAGAACAAAACATTCCCAAATACACATAAAATGTTATAGCGAGAGAGAGAACACTAAGTTTTTTGGAGATAAAAGGAATAAAAAGGATAGTTATGAGAAAGTTTAAAATACAACAGAGAAGACAAATGAGGTACAAGATGCATACTCTAGTAGACAAGAAGTTGGTGAGGGATAATCTTTTCCCTTGGATTCATTCAAAGACATATTAGGACTACAAATTCAATTTGAACCTGTGATGAAACCACAATTATTGTAGATTACAAATCATGGAGGGAAACTGACTTATCAAATATTTCCTACCTTCATAAATTACATCTTGGTGATATCTTTCATACTTCTAAAAGTAAAGAGATTATGCAATAACATTTGAAGAAGTTTGAATTGATAGATGATGCAGTAAAGACTATTTAGGAGGGTCTTCTTGAGGTAAACATTGAATCCTCCTTGCCTCCAAACAAAAGATAAGACTTTTAATAGATTATTTTAAGGTTCATATATCACATGTTGAACAAAATGCAATAAAAGAGGTAGAAATCAAGTTAAATAAGAAGAGAATGGTTGAGGCATTAGATAGGTGTGCTAATGCACAAAAATAATAATAAGAAAACATAAAAGAGTTTAAAGAATGTGTAAATGAAATGACTGCTTTATATTAGTTTTTTTTAATATGGCAAAAATCTACCAAAGACATAAGGGGTTAGATTGACTTTGTTGAGTCACAAATTAATTAGATGGCCGAGGAATATGAATTTTCAAAGGAAAAGGATGGATCCACCGAGGCTTAAGTAGAGACTCTCCCTCTGTAACTATCCTAATCGTGGGATTAGATAGATTAAATAAAGAACAATATAGCTTTCTGAGATAAATAATAAGTTTGAAATTGGCTTCATTATCTAGGGAATTAAGTGAAGCAAAGATGGTAGATCAAAAGTTGAAAGTTCTTTACAATATAGATGTGTTTGAGGATTTGTACATACAAATTGAATGCCATGACTATTGAGATGTTGTTGTTGGCATTGTTATCATTGATGTCAAAACCTATGTACCAAATGGTTGTACTCTAGGTGATGTACATAATTGATCTATCCTATGTAGTATTGTATGGTAACATATTTTGTGGATGGTTCTCCTTGTTCTGTAATAGTGGTATATCTTTTTGGTACATCTACAATGTTCAGTGTGTGCAAAATCATGAAGATTGGATGGTTATCATTGGATGTTGCGTCCAGAGTTCTTTCTGGGTATCATTGTTATATGAAAATTCATGTAGTATGTCAAAATATTTCAGTATGTTAGTTGTATTTAGTTTTGGATAGATGCTACTCGGTGTTATCCCTCGGTTGGTGCCAACTTTTGTGGCGATCAAGACATGGCCTTGGTTGTGGCATTCCCATTGGCCCCAGAATATATTTATCTTTCGGTGTTTGTGCTATATAATGTGCTTATCTTATGTGTGACCTATCGTTGGGTCCCGTGGTAGTGTGATATGGATTTCTCATATGTGTGACCTATCTTTTAGGATGGAGCTCGCGTGTTGATATTTATTATATATCTCAATTTTTTTTTTGTATTCAAGCAGACATGTTTTACTAAGCTGACATATATTTATGGTTGAACAGATTTGTATTTATATAGAATACCTTTTTGGATCTGAAGGAGTGTGTGTGTATATGTTGAAGGTAATATGATCCAAGCATGGTTATGTGAATCAATACTTGGTGGAAAAGTATGCGAGTGGAGTAAGTAGTGCGAAAGATAATAGTGAAGGAAAATAAAAGATAGCGATAGAAAAAGGGTATTTAGTTTTGAATTTTTTTTTTGAAGGTTGGCAGAAGATCTCTAATATTAAGCCTCTAGTTATATTCAGTCCTACAAGATGAATGCCTTCAAATATAATTATCAAATAACTACTACTCGGAGTTATCTTTTAAACCTTATTCTTTATGTTTACCAAATAGCAGTCTTTCATTTACCGAAAAATAGTAAATTGTTTAGTGTATATCGATCAATCTAGATTAGTTATGTGTAATGCAAAAACTAAAGTAATGACTTATAAACACAATGAAACATGGATTTTTAATGTGGAAACCCTGTTAAGGAAAAAACCACTTGGGACTGCTAACCCAAAATTTTCACTCTTCAAAAGTGAGCTTGGTGAAGATCCAACCCTATTAAAAGTTACAAACACACTGTTAGGTGTGACCTTGTTAGAGGATTTAATATATTAGTTTGTCACTTGATATCGGGCATCTCTATGCTACCTTCTATGACCAAACCCAGTGTAGTTTGTCAAATGGTATCTAGCATCTCATTCTATCTTCATGATCAAAATTTTTGATACTCCTTGGGATTTATCTCAATATAGAAAGGATCTTCAAATCCTTCTCACTTAAGAGAATTTATGATTCAATGGTTAAAGTGAAACAACAAATGATTTGTTCACATATACAACTTATACTTGTAGATTTTCATATCTATTGTAAGCTCATTAAACCATTATGATCAATATATATTTTCAATACCTTTGCTCCACTTCTTGTTCTGCTCAGTGATGCTCTGCTTCTCTATTGCTTGGTGTTTGCAGAAATATTTAGCTCTTTCCTCAGCTTGATTAATCAGGACTGTATGAAGTTTTTCTTCATCAGTTTCTCTCCAGCATCCTCTTTTTCATTCACTCCCCTTAATTCATAGTGAATTAAGTTTTCTCTTTATAGACATGATATCACTGTTTCTCTCTTCTTGACTTTCTTGTTCTTGGTGTGATCTACAATCCTAGCCAATCTTGAGTTAAAGCATAAATCTTGTTTTATCTCTAGCTTTATCTTATCGATGAAAATAATGATAACAACTAGTTAAGTTTATTTTTAGCTCTGCTAGCTAAGTATTTTGTCATTTCTGAACTTCAGTTAACTTCGGTATTTTAACTCTTTGATAGCTTCGATTAACACTTTAGTTCTCCTCAAGCTTCTCCATCAATGTTGTCTGTTTGTTAGGGTTGTCTATCCTCCAGGCTTCACTGCAAAGTTATTCTCGTTGATTAACACTATAATTCTTGGTCGTCAGTAATGCTTGTGATTCTTCTCTTCGGTAATTCTCATTGGTTTCTTTGCTCGGGCATCACTGTGACTTAATTTTTGGTTATCTCTATCCGTCGGGTTCCACTAACCATCGATGTTTGAAGTCACTTAGTGAATGCTTGTCTTTTATGCATTACTGAAAGAATAATATTTCTCTCTCTGATTCTCTGAAGTCTTTGACACTTTGATTATAACCGATTAGATTATATCAAGTTGACATCAATGAAAATACAATCCATTAACTGATTTAATGTCTTGCATTATCTTTCTTCATTTCGGTGATCAACTTAACATCTTCAAACATTCAATCAGTTACATGTCATCAATCTCTCCCTTTGGCATTGATGGAAACACACTACATTATCATACTACATTATTACTAATACATCATGAAATATAACAGTTGAAGTTCATCAATTTTTCCTATTGTAACTATTACAAATGTTTGGCTCTCGGTAAGCTCATATAGCTTAGATTTTTTTCTTGCAGAGTGGTTATTCAATCTTCAATCCCTTTACTGGATAGATGTAGCAGCTTCTATCTTTGTTTCTAATATGTGCTCTGCCTTGATTGTTCCTCTTCTTGATAATCTCTTTTCTTGATAATCTCTTTCTCCTTTGACAACAATGTCTCCCTTTGATGTATTCTCTCCTTTAGATGGATATTTTATATGTAATCAGTCTCTCCCTTTTGATATTGATTAACTCTTCCTTTTGATTCTTATAAACTTCTCTTCATGGATAATGATATAATATTTTTCCTGATAATGAGATCATCTCTCCCTTATGATAATGAGAAACTCTATCCCTTATGATAATGAGAATCTCTCTCCCTTATGATAATGAGAATCTCTCTCCCTTTGACAACAATTCCAAACATTTCTTCTATATCATCTTCCATCACTTTATATAATACATTCCTTAAATTTCTCTATCCATCAGCAATACATTGTCTCTGGTGTTCGGTGTAGATTTGTACCTTGCTATGTATAGATGTATCTATTGTTGTTCATCTCGGTGCTTGCATCAACATGAATGATCCTCTGATTGTGTGTAGGCTGGTGCAGCCTCCTAGTCAACTTACTAACCAATAGACAAGGGTTGTACCCCTAGTCTCTGTCTCAAGTACTCAAATGTATCTTTTGGTAATGGCTTGGTGAATCTATAAGCTAATTGTTCCTTTGATTGAACATACTCCAGTATCACCTCTTTTGCTTGCACTTGTTCTCTTAAATAGTGCTACTTGATAACAATATGCTTAGTCTTAGCATGCATGACTGGATTCTTAGAAATGTTAATCGCACTGATATTATCACAATATATAATCACTGGTTCAAAGATCTTCATATTCATACCTTCTAGCAACTGTTTGATCCATGCAATATTGGAGCAATTTGCAGCAACAACCACATACTCTGCTTCTGCAGTAGACTGAGAGATGCATCCTTGCTTCTTGCTAATCCATATGACAAGTCTGTCACCCATGAAGAATGCTCCTCCAGTTGTGCTCTTTCAGTCATCAATATTTCCAGCCCAATCGACATCTGTATAGACTTGTAGCTCAAATTTACCTTCTCTTTTATACCATAAGCCATAGTCCTTAGTGTTCTTTAGATATCTCAGAATTCTCTTGACAGTAGTCATATGTGATTCTTTTGGATTAGCAAAGAACCTTGCAAGTATTCCAACTGCATGTGCTATATTTAGTCTGGTATGAACAACATACATTAGTTTTCCAATCATTGATCTATACAAGGTCCGATTTACCTCATTTTTTTTGTCTTCTTTTTCAGCTTACATCTGGTAGCCATAGGTGTTCCAACTGGCTTGGAATCTTCCATCTTGAATATCTTCAACACTTCCTTGATGTATCTGGACTGAGTGATATATATGCCTGCATCTTGTTGAAGAATATGCAGACCAAGAAAGAATTTGATCTCCCTAAACATAGACATTTAAAATTTTTTGCTCATTTCATTAGCAAAGGATTTGCATAACATTCCATTTCCCCCAAAAATTATATCATTAACAAATATTTTAGCAATCAGAATATTACCATTGATATCTTCTTTTAAGTACAGATTGCTATTTTCACTTGTTTTTATAAATCCAATGCTAATGAGATAGGAGTGAAGTCTTTCATACTAGGCTTTAGGTGCTTGTTTCAATACATACAAGGCTTTATGTAGTCTACATACCACGTTCCTCTTGTTTGGATCAACAAACCCTTCTGATTGTTTAATGTATACCTCTTCTTCTAGTATTCCATTTAGGAATGCAGATTTGACATCCATCTAGTATACCTTGAATCCTTTAAATGTAGTATAAGCAAGTAAGATTCTAATTCCTTCTAGTCTAGAAACAAGTGCAAAGGTTTCTCCATAATCAATACCTTCTTCTTGTGCATACCCCTTACATACTAATCTTGCTTTATTTCTTGTGACTTCTCCATTCTCATTCAACTTGTCTCAAAAGATCCATTTGGTACCGATGACATTCTTGTCATCAGGTCTCGATACTAGTGTCCATGTACTTTTCTTCTCAATCTGTTCTATTTTTTCATTCATATCACTGACCCATTCTTCATTCTCAACTGCAGTATTAACAGATTTAGGCTCAAAATCACAAAGTAAACATCTAGTGTTTAGTGACTCACTTCTTGTTCTCATTCCAACCTTCTTGTCTCCTATGATTTGATTTTGTGGATGATGTCTTTTGACATACTTGGCAAGTTTCGGTTCAACTCTTAGTCCATCATTCTGATCATATTCTTGACATTCATTCTGATCTCCGTCGCTTGGTACATCATCTTGAGTATTATCCTAATTTTTGGTAATTTCATCTTGATGCTTGGGTACAATGTTCTGTTGCTCGGGAGCGATACACTGTTGCTCGGGTAGAGTGTCAAGTTCTTTAGTATAAAAAAACATGTTGCATTCCTTTGGTTATCTTCTGCTTTCATTATCATTCTTTTCTAAAAATTCATCTATCTTTACATTTGCACTTTCAATGATCTTGTTAGATGACTTGTTAAGACACGTATAAGCCTTGCTTTTGGTGGAATATCCTAGAAAGATACCTTCATCACTTTTGGAGTCAAGCTTTCCATTTCTATCATCCTTCAAAATATAACATTGACTACCAAAGATTCTAAAGTAACTTACATTGGGTGTGTGAACATACCAAAGCTTATAGGGTGTCTTCTTTGTGTCCTTCTTCAATTGTACTTTGTTCAATGTGTAGAAAATAGTGCTGAAAACTTCCCTCCAGAAAGTCTGAGTGATTCTTTTCTCAATCATCAATGTTCTTGCACAGTCAACAATTGATCTATTTCTCCTCTCAACAATTCCAATTTTTTGTGGTGTTCTTGGTGCAGAAACCTATCTTTTAATTCCATGCTCATTACAGATTTTAGTGAATTCATTTGAAATAAATTCCCCTCCTCTATCTGACCTTAAGCATTTCAATTTCTTATCACTTTGTTTTTCTACCATAGCCTTATACCATTTAAACATCTTGAATGCTTATGATTTATATTTTAAGAACATAATTGTCATCATTCTAGAATAATCATCAACAAAGAGAATGCAATACCTATCTCCATAGTAACTCTTTGTCCTCATGGGTCCACATAGATCAGTATGGACTAATTCTAGAATTGCATTAGATGTATGGGATTAACTCTTGAAACTAGACTTTGTCATCTTACCTTTTTGATAGTTCTTGCACATGATATGCTCAGGCTTTGACATGCTCGGTAAGCCTCTGACTTTTCTTTTATTTCTTATCTTTATCATGTTGTCAAAATTCACATGACACAATATTTTGTGCCACAACCATATGTCTTTGTTTCTAGCCATTAAACAAGTGGTGTTAATGTCATCAAAATAGAAAATGTTACCTTTTGTCTACTCACCAGTTCCAATCAACCTTCCTTATTCATTGAAGATCTTTGCCTTCTTATTCTCAAATGCTACTCGGTGACCTATATTGTTCAGCTACGAAACACTTAAACAATTATAATCCAGTCCTTTTACCCAGTAAGCATTTTCACATTTGATCAGGTTATTCAACATTATGGTTCCTTTACCTTCAACTGGGCAAGGTGTGTCATTACCCATTCTTACTAAACCACCATTATAGTATTCAAAAGTTTCAATTTTTTTTCTTATCACCGGTCATGTTGTGAGTGTGGCCACTATCTATGATCCAAACATCATTCTTACTAACCTTAGATATGAGTGCAGTTTCTACATACATTTCTTCTTCTTCATCTGAATCATCCTTCATGGCTACAAATACCGACTCAATGTCTTCTTCAGATTTGGTGTCAGTATCATCAGCTCTGTTCTCAGCTAGGTAACAAGCTTTCTTTCCTTTGTCCTTGTAGTCCCGGGTATCTCTTCTTTCAGTTTGTTGGTTTCTTTGGTAATCTCTGTTATCACCTCGGTCAAACTTCTTTTCATATGTTCTGTCATTACTTCTGTCATCTTTTGTTTTGTTAGGACATCTCACAGGAAAGTGTCCAACCTCTTTACAATTAAAACACACAAGTGGTAATTTACCTTTGTATCTACATTTGCCTCTCTACAATCTTCTTTCCATTAGTGCTTCAATCTCATCAAGTCCTTGATCGTCATTATCACTTTCACTATCATTCCTAATAGTGTGTTTATGACTTGACTTACTTATTTTCAAAGAAGATTTGAATGCAGATTCTATAGATGGTAAGACACTATTATCAAAGTTATTCATCTCAAATGAAATCAATCTACCAATCAGGCTATCTAGAGTAACTGTATTGTTTACAACTACTCTCATTTCTTGTATAGCAGAAAATCTAATAGCATATATAGGCAGTAAGGTTCTTAAGATTTTACTTACCACTGTCTCCTCTTCAAGTACACCTCCAACTCCTTGGATAGCATTGACTATCTCTTTGATTCTGTAGCTATACTGAGTGATATTTTCTCCTTCTTTCATCATTAGGTCATCAAACCTCCCTCTTAGGCTTTTTGCCTTGGCTCTTAGTACATTAGTATCTCCTCCATGTACCAGCTTCAACTTAGCCCACATTTTCTTTGCAGAGGTGCAGGTTTTGACATCTTCAAACTCAACATCAAAGAGTGACAAAGAAAGTTCTATCATCATACAATTATGCTCATGCTTTTCTCTCAATTTGTTAAGAGTATGAGATCCTGTAGGCAACACATATTTAGTATCAAGGTGTTGAGTAACATCTTTACCAATACCTGATAGGTGGATTCTTATTCTTCTTTGCCATGATGCAAAGTTGTCTTTATTCAACTTGGGCACATCTCATTTTTTTGATCTTGTGATCTTTTGCTTGAGCTATTAAACTCCCTTTCTAAGAAAACAATCTATGATACAAATTCTTAGAAATAACTAAGAGGGGGGGGGGGGGGGGGGGAA
>MU224734.1:825439-840679 GCA_018584345.1 Thuja plicata | reverse complement strand
GGGGAGTGAATCAGTGGCCTCAAAATATTTCAATAAATCAACCCAAAAACTTAGTACCACAATATTAAGCCTCTAGTTATCTTCATTCCTACAAGATGAATGCCTTCAAATATACTTATCAAATAACTACTGCTCAGAGTTATCTTTTAAACCTTATTCTTTATGTTTACCGAATAGCAGTCTTTCATTTACTTAAAAATAGTAAATTGCTTAGTGTATACCAATCAATCCAGATTAGTTATGTGTAATGAAAAAAAACTAAAGTAATGACTGATAAACACAATGACACATGGATTTTTAACACGGAAACCCTGTTAAGGGAAAAACCACATGGGACTGATAACCCAAAATTTTCACTCTTCTGAAGTGAGCTCCGTGAAGAGCCAACCCTATTAAAGGTTACAAACACATTGTTAGGTGTGACCTTGTTAGAGGATTTAATGGATTAGTTTGTCACTTGATATCAGGCATCTCTATGCTACCTTCTATGACCAAACCCAGTGTAGTTTGTCAAATGGTATCTGGTATCACATGCTATCTTCATGATCAAAATTTTTGATACTCCTTGGGATGTCTCTCAATATAGAATGGATCTTCAAATCCTGCTAGATTAAGAGACTTTCTGATTCAATGGTTAAACTAAAATAGTAAATGATCTGTTCACATATACAACTTATACTTATAGATTTTCAAATCTATTGTAAGCTCATTAAACTATTCTGATCAATATATATTTTCAATACCTTTGCTCCAATTATTGCTCGATGATGTTGTGCTTCTCTGTTGCTCAGTGTCCACATAAATCTTTAGCTCTTTCCTCAGCTTGATTGATTAGGACTGTATGAATTTGTTCTTCATTAGTTTATCTCCAACATCCTCTTTTTCATTCACTCTCCTTAATTCATAATGAATTAAGTTGTCTCTTTATAGACATGATATCACCGTTTCTCTCTTCTTGATTTTCTTGTTTTTGGTGTGATCCGCAATCTTAGCCAATATTGAGTTAAAGAATAACTCTTGTTTTATCTTATAGAAATCTTCTTGCCAACTAGATAAAAAAACTTTATATCTTTTACTTATCTATGGCTTTATCTTGTCGATGAAAACAATGATAACAACCAGTTAAGTCTATTTTTAGCTCTGCCAGCTAAGTATTTTTTCATTTCTGAACTTCAGTTAAATTCAGTGTTTTAACTCTTTGATAGCTTTGGTCAACACTTTAGTTCTCCTCGGGCTTCTCCGTCTATGTTTTCTGTCCGTCGGGGTTGTCTATCCTTCTGGACTCACTGCAAAGTTCTGCTCATCGGTTAACATTGTAATTATTGGCCGTTGGTAATGCTTGTGATTCTTCTCTTCGGTAATGCTTGTTGGTTTCTTTTCTCAGGCATCACCGTGACTTAACTTTTGGTTATCTTTTTCCATCAGGTTCTACTAGCTGTTAGTGTTTGAAGTCACTTAGCGAATGCTTGTCTTTTATGCTTTACTAAAAGCATAATCTTTCTCTCTTTGATTCTCTAAAGTCTTTGACACTTTGATTATAACAGATTAGATTATATCAAGTTGACATCAATGAAAATACAATCCATTAACTGATTTAATGTCTTGTATGATCTTTCTACATTTTGGTGATCAACTTAACATCTTCAAACATTCAATCAGTTATATTTCATCAAGTTTGTCAAAGGACTATGTACATATACATGGAGAGAAGGATTGTAAATAAAATTGTGTTGTCATCAATGAAAAATGGGGAGATTATTGATGATATGATATGCATGGTGTTTTCATTGATATCAACTCAATATGTGTTGTCATTGATGTCAAAATGAGATCATTGATATAATTGGAGAGGCTAACAGATGTTGCGGGAAGAGAGATTTGAGAGAGATGATTTGACATTTGGAAAAGAGATAGTTTGACATATAATCAGAATGATTAAAGGAACTCTAGAAGTTCATCAAATGTATCCATGGAAAAATATTAGTTTGAATGATTGGTAAGTATATGGTAACACCTTGTTATGTATGCTTTAAGATTTAGTTATGAGATGAATTTGCATTTTTTGATGGCCTCATTTTCAAGGAGGTAGTTGGTTGGTTCAGAATATCCATTTGGGGAAATTACAAGGATGAGCATGTTGAGGGCTCTGTAAGTGGGTTCTGTCTGTGTGGTTTTTGCTCCTCTCCCCACCTTTCTTTCCCTTGGCACCTGTGTGGTGTCATGTTGATTTTTTTCTCTTGGGTGTTTATTTTCCTTCTGGGGTTTTTTGGTTCTTTGCTTCCTATGCTTGTTTTTTTTCCTGCTTTTAATTATTGTGCTCTTTTGGGTGCCTTTTAGGGCTTGACCCTTTCTCTCCCTGGGATTTTTTTGATGATATGGCCAATGATGCTATCAATCCATGCCCTGAGAGTAATAATCATGGAGATAAATCATGCCCAGAGAGGTAATCATTCGAAGGCTGGGAAAAATGATATTGGTTCTAAGAATGATGAAGGCCGGGGTGCTCGTAATTTTAGTAACAAACCCTCTTATAAGGTAGTTGTCGTAGATGGGTCAGTGTCCATATGTCTAGATTCTACATTTTTTGAGAGTGGCTCGATTGGGGAAGATGTGGGAGGCAGAGGAGAACAACCCAACACCAATGGAGATCAACGAAGTCTTGGAGCCGACTCAGGTAGTCCTTGCAAACCTGATGGAAGAAAAGGTAAGAACCCTAATCTTACTGGTAATACTCTTTCTCTGTCACCTAACAAGGACATGTTGAAGGCAATAAAGGAAGAACAATCTAGGCTTAAGAACATTGCAATTTTTTTTGTTTGCATGGATGTTAAATTCCTTCCTGCATGCAAATTTCTTGATGACTGGTTCAACAATGTTTGGGGAAAGAAACTTGGTATTTTTGTGAACTTTAGCAGAATGATCCAAAAAGGTCTGTTTGTGGTCGTCTTCAAAAACCATTCCATGCAAGAGAAAGTGTTAAACAAAAGCTTCTGGACAGTAGGATGGACCATTTTTAGGGCCCTTCCGTGGTCTCCTAAAGATAACCATGATAATGTTATTTTCTAGGCATCCCCATTCTGGGTTGAACTAAAAGGTGTACAACCAAAATTTTGGTCTTTCATACCACATATGTTGAAGCCTCTAGGCTCAATACTCCAAGTCGAGGATACTAGGGCCACCCTCCCTCACTTAAATGCCCACATTTTATTAGCTCCTGCTCTTGGGGTCACCTTCCTCGAAAACATCTCCTTGAACTTTGATGGAGACATATTCCAATGGGAGATATCTAGACTCAGGGTTATTGGAGCATGATTCCATTGCAAATTGACTAGACATACTAAGAAAGATTGCCCCCTGCTTAAAAATATATAGAAAAACTTTCATTATGGTAACAAGGAGGGCAATCAGGCAACTCCTAATAATAAAGATACTATTGATACCCAAGCCGATACCTTTGTTACTTTGAACAACCCTCTCTTTGATGAGGAATATGAGGTTAGACATGTAGCTTCAAGCTCCTCTATGCCCACTAAGAAAAATTCTGTTATTCCCCAGTATATCCTCATGCCTAGAGAAAAAGTGAATGAAGATAACTCCAGTAAAAAGAATGCCCAATAGATAGCCCTAGCCAGGATTAATGCAGAGGCTAGTAAAACTAAAAAGACTCAACAACCCAAGACATGCCTAGGAAAAAAGGATGCCTCTGATTTCTCCATGCTTTCCATTATTGAAAGTGATAAATCTGTAGGGAAAACTCATAACTCTAAAAATGAGTGTACAGAGGAGGGTTTTACTAAAGTCATTTCAAAAAAGAAAAAGAGAAAAACATATGAAAGGAAAAATAGTCTTAAAATTATGATAGAAATAATAAAGTTAAGGGAAATTATATCCCTGAATGATTTTCCAGATTATGCAGAAATACAACACCCCTAATTGGTTTATGATGAAGATGCAAATCCACAGTTGGAGTGTTAGAGGTATGGAAATGCCAGATAGAAAGTACATTATTAGAAGATGGTGCAATAACCTCCCAAGTAAAGAAATAATTTGTTTGCAAGGGATTAAAGTGAATGGATATCAAGCCTTTAATGTGCTCAAAATGGTTTGGGATAGATCCAAATATCTATATTCTAATCATGAAAGAGGTAAGGGGGGCTTGCAACTCTTATCAGCCCTATATTGAGTGACAAACTCTTAGATCATGGGGTCTCACCCTACAACAAGTCTCTTTAGATCACCCTTAACAACCATGGTAAAACTATAGGGGTCTGCAATATATATGCCCCTAATGACTATAGGGATAGAGATAAACTTTGGGATTGGTTGACATCCAACCCCCCTGAGCTTGCCTGGACTTTGTTGGGGATTTTAACATGATTGAGTCTCCTTGTGACAAAGGTGGATGGGATAAATTTGAGTGGAAGGGTAATGAATACTTCTTTTGGGCCAGATTCAAGAGATACCTTTCTATCCATGACCCCATGGAAGGGCTTAAGGGCACTAACAATGGAATTTGGTTTACTTGGTGCAATAACCAGAGAAGTAGAGCCATAATTTACTATAGACTTGACAGGCTCTATGTTAATTTGCTTGACATTGGTTTATCCCATACTCAAGGACACTATCCCATTTGTATCTCTCATGCTATTATTTCTGACCATTCCCCCATCAGTGCTTGTATCACTCTCAATAACATTAATAATCAATCCAAGGCTGGTTCTAAGAGATAGCTCTTTAAACTCAACTCCTCCCTCCTTGGCAATGCAGACCATTTGGGGACCCTAAGGATGGTCACTATCCTGTCTAAATTCAGATCTACTAGCACTTGTCCTATCACTACATGGGACAACCTAGTTGAGGCTTGGAGAAATATAGCCCAAACCATTGGTACTAGGGAGGCTAAAGACAGAAACATTAAGGAAAAAGATCTCAAGATCAGACTTATTAATATTGAAAAGGAGTTACAAAATAAGAGAGACAATGTGGACCTAGAGAAAGACCTGATTGGAACTAAGGGGCAACTGAGAACTATCCAAGAATATAATATTTAGGGTCAAAGGATTAGAGCAAAGGCTAATTGGATCAAGGAAGGTGACAGAGGCACCAAATATTTCTTCAACAATATTAGAGCTAAGCATAGCAGAGAGGCTATAAATAGTATTTAGACAAAAGATGGAATTAGCAGTGATAACAATTGTATTATGAACACATTTGTGGAATTATACAAAAACCTCTTTAGTTCTGAGCACAATGAAGGTAACTTCCTATGTATGGATCAATGCACTAGTGTCATCCCTAAGAAGATTAACAAAGAACAATATTGCAAACTGAACAAAGATATCTCCATTCTAGAAATAGAAGAAGCCATTGGGGCTCTGGAAAAAGGAAAATCCCCAGGTATTGATGGGCTACCTATAGAGTTCTATAAAGCCAATAAAGATTGGATCTCAATTAAATTGTTTGATTTATACATATATGCTTTTGATAGTGGGACACTGGGAAGTAATGTCAACAAAGGATTAATAAAGCTCCTCCCTAAAGAAGGTGACAAGAACCAAGTTAAAAATTGGAGACCTATCACCCTCTTAAATATATCATATAAAGTGATTTCTAAGTTATTGGCTAAGAGAGTCTCTAACATCCTTAATGTTATCATCTCAGTCACTCAAACTAGTTTTATAAATGGCATATATATACTCAAAAATTTTATCACTAGCTGGGAGGCCATGCATTAGGCCAAAGACAATAAACATAATACTGATATGATACTTCTTGGCTTCGAAAAGGCATACGATAGGATTGAATGACACTTTGTGTTGGTTATGCTAGAAAAATTGGGGTTTCCATAGTCATTTTGCAGATGGGTTAATGTTCTATTTAAAGACTCCAGTACTGTTATTGAAGTTAATGGTGAACTTTCAGAGACCATCCCTCTTGCAAGGTCCATCAGGAAAGGATGCCCCCTTGCTCTTGCCCTCTTTGTGATTGCTGCTGAAGCTTTGAATTTTATACTTAAAGCCCTAGAATTTGGACCACCCATCCATGGTATCACTCTTTCTAATAGGGATAGCCTATTCCTAGAACAATTTACTGATGACACTGCCCTGTTTGTAGAGCTTTTAGAGAAAAAATTTGATAGAGTGGTAAATAGAATCCAAATTTTTTGTAAAACTTCTAGAGAAAAGATACCCCCCATAAATCTGTCATCCTTGGTTGGCATAATACCCCTCCTCCTTGGCTCAGCCATAAGGGGTGGCAGTGGGTTGCACCTAACTTCATTGTTAGATACTTGGGCAATCCATTTTCTCTTGATCCTTCTCTCAACGACATGTGGAACTGGATATTCAAGAAAATTGAGAAGAAGCACTTGAAGTGGAAAACCCACATGTTATCTCTTGCAGGCAGGGTACAAGTGGTTCAAAAAGTATTGGCAGCCCATGCCATATATTATGCATTGAAACTTGATTGTTAGCTAACTACCAGAATAACAAATTGGAGAAAATCCTTAGGGATGTTCTTTGGTCAGATGACATTGGCAATAGGAAAAAACACAATTTCAAATGGGAGTGGTGTTGCACACTAAAAACTCAGGGCGGATTGGAGATCAAAGATCTCAAAAAACAAGGTATTGTCCTGGCCACTAAATGGATCATCAACTCAGTATCTAGTAATGAACCATGGAAAATACTTATCAAGAACAATATTGCTAATGCTACCATCAAAAGGGGTAAGCAATGGAAGAAAGTTCCATTCATGGATATTCTACTAGGTGACTTTGAGGTGAAGGTTACAGGTTATAAAGTGTTTGCTGCAATATGGAAAGCATGGAGGTAGATCAAAACATTCCTTTGTTCTACACATGCCATTGGGAAGAATCCCTATTATTTGGTTTTGGATAGGTCTATTTGGTGGGGTTTACATCTCAATGACAAGTGATGGGGAGCTCCTCTCCTAGAGATTTCTTTCTCTCTCTAAGACCTTCTCTTGGTCTTCTTTAGGGTCTCTATCAAAACCCTAATCTATAGGATTCCTCTCTGATCCTCTAACACACTAGGAGCTCTCCAACAACTTCAAACTCTTCACTAAAACCCTTCTTCATAACCTGACACATCCATGGCTTCTCTATCCTCTTGCCCCTCCAATGGTGTCAAATTCTTGTGGATTGAATTTCTAAATCCTCTTAGGCCTAATTCAACTTCTATGGATCCAAATTTGTGGACCTTTCACCCATTCTCCAATCGGGTTCTAAACTTCTAATCTTTTAGGCCTTGTAGCCTTTTTAGGCCTATTAGCCCTCCTAGACACTGAAAAGAAGGATTTTATCCTAAAATCCCTTAACACCCCTAGAAAAAAATTGCATATTCCTTGTGGATTTTTCCTCACCTTTAATATTTTCTAGGTCTCAGATGCCAAACTTGTCCGTATAGTGGACTTTTACCAAACCCCTAAAAATAAGGGTTTCTAAGTAATGAACACTAGTTTGTTTTCTTCATCTCCTTTCATTGATCCAATGAGTTCCTCTAAACTTCTCTTTCCACCATTAGGTCTGCAATTAATTCCCCTAAACTCCTCCAACATTGATTGGCACATACCAATCACTTAGCAATCACCATTGCCTCTGCACTGTTCAGTTACCCTAGCCAGAATAACCAGTACTCGCATAGGGCCTGAATGTTGTCTTTCTTCCCCTACAAACACACACACCAAAAACTAAATATATATTTTATATACAAGGATTTAATGGATTCCAAGTGGTCATGGGATTTTGAACCATGGGAATGCCAAGAAAATCCATTTTCTACATGATTGGTCCAAAACTGGACAGTGAACTAACAAAACAAAAAAGATTTATACAAAGCTAACTAGAATGAATAAAAGAATAATCCAATGCCACAAAGATCTAGGAAGTCAAATATTAAACACTCTCCATGCTTTCATTCAATCCATTCAATCCAAAAAAGTGGTGGATGATGGCTTTGTATGCTAATTACAGTGCTAATTAGCCCTTCTCAATAACCAATCCGTACAAAATGAAGTCTAAATATCAAATTAGGGTTGTAGTCACCCTATATACTCTCATCCCTCATTTCTAGACCCTCTGGTCAAGATTTGGGCATCATAAAAGCCGATTCCTAAAATCTAGGAAATGTTGTCATGACAACTTTGACAACTTTTGTCAAAATGACACTTTCTCAACTTCGATGGCCCTATTTGGTTTCAAAACTTACCAAATGACCTTAAATTACTTGAAAACATTAAAATCTTGAAAATATTGCCATTTTGGAGTTTTGGTCAACCCTTTGACCTTTTGGTTGACTTCTAGGTTCTAGACCCCTAGAATCAACTTGACTCAACAACTCACAAACCCTAATCTCTCCTAACACTAAAACACACCTTAAAAACACTAGGGAGTTTATAAAATTGTACTTAATCATGGATGGTTGGCCAAACCAACCTACAAGCCAAAATGACTAAAGATCTTTCTAAAGACCTTAGGGTGCTCCTGCACCATCCTCCCCCTGCAACAAACAAGTTAAGGTACTTGTGGTGTCAGGAACTCCTCACTGATTCCATGCTTCTTGAAGTCACTCTCAGCTACCCAAGTGGCTTTTGACTCTAGTTTCTATCTCCACTTCAATAGATGCTCCATATAGACCTCATGTCTTGTCTTCTTCTTTACCCTTGAATCCAATATATTTTCAACTTGTGGCTTGATCTGTTCCAGAGTCTTGAACTCTCCCACATCTTTATTCACCTCTGTACTGTATTGTAACTCATCCATATCTGGCCCCTTATACTTGACCAAATACTTCACATTGAAGATTGGAGAAATTGACATCTCCTTGGGCAACTCCACCTTGTAGGCATTGGGTCCATATTCAGCCAATACCTTGCAAGGCCCAATCCTTTTTATCTGTAGCTTACTAGGTATTCCCTTTTGTAGTCTTGCCTTATTCAGAAATACCATTACTAGTTCACCCACTTCAAACTACAAATCTCTTCTCCCCTCATCTCTTTTGGCTTTCAACTTCTAATTGACCTCCATTAAGGTCTTTTTCACTTGTTCATGGACTTCCTTCATTGACTGTGCAAAGTCATCAACATGTTCACTAAATCCCTCATATCCTTTTAGGTCTCTGAGCTCCATCACACCCCTTGGATATGCCCCATACACAATCTCAAATGGAATTTTCCCTGTAGTCCTATTTGTGCTATCATTATAGGCAAATTCTGCATGTGGGATAACTTTCTCCCATCCTTTCCCATATTCCTTTGTCAAACATCTAAGAAATTTCCCAAAAAATATATTGATTACTTCTGTCTACCCATATGTTTGAGGATGATATCCAGATCCATGAGATAAGTTTGTACCTAGTCTGTTCCATAAGGTCTTCCAAAAGTGCCCCATGAACTTCACATCCCTATCTGCAATAATGCTCATAGGTAGACCATGAATCCTCACTATCGCCTTGAAGAAAAAGTAGGCAATATGACTCGCATCGTGTGTTTTTTTACATGGGATAAAGTGACCTATCTTACTAAATCTATCTACCACTACAAACACACTGTCTAAACCAGTTGGAGTCCTACGTAACCCCACTATGAAGTCCATACTTATGCACTTCCAAGGTCTATTTGGGATGGGAAATGGCTGGTAAAGTCCTACATTTGATGAAGTTCCTTTATCCTTCTGACATATGCCACATTGTTCCACATATCTTATCACCTCCTGTCACCCCATTCACTTTGTTGTCATAAGTTTTGTCAAAGTCATAAGTAGCCAAGTCTAGTCGGTAAAGGAAATGGACACTACAACTGAGTAGGAGAAGTTAGTCAGTAATGCAAGCAAAGGAAGGAGCAGTTAGTAAAGATAGTAGAATCATGCACCAAACGAAAACAGTCACCGAGTGGTAATGTTATTCGGTCATAGTTACCGAGTACCGAGTTCAAAAACGTTCACCGAGCACCGAGAGTAGCAAGCTACCGAGTAGTTGAAGCACTCACTTACTGAGCAATGCAGGCAAGGAAACCGAGCAAGTAAACTACACCAAATATTTATAAGAGCATATTCAATGAATTGACAGATGATGTTAGAAGAATCTATGATTAGTAAAGCCAGTTGGTTACAAAATCTATGAACCATATTAATCAAAAACAAGATGTAAGGCAGAGATTAAGTGGCAAAATAGATTTTGTGAGTTTGAAGAAGGGAACAATTCCCAAGGTAATAGTCAGGTGGTTTACCAAGTGGAAAAAAATCTTAAGGATGATTGAATGACTGAGATTGACCGAGGAAAACCTAATCAAGGAGATTATTGGGAAAAAATAGAGGATACCTAAAAGAAAAAAGGAATCTTTTTGGATATAAAAAGATGGTAAGAGAAAACGGTATGTTGTTGTTATTATGAGATATAGCAGAGTATGTAAGACAAAACTAAGTACAAAATTAGCAAAAGGAAAGGTTTTATGAACACATCACCAAGCAGATTCAGAGGTAAAGAATTCAGAGCATAAAGAGTCTGATCAAGCATAACAATTTGATGCATTATTTCAGACAAGTTCAAAGCATTGTTGAATACATTGTTTTTGTTTATTTTGCAAATCCCACCACTGGGTAGATCTTTACAGATCTTATTTTTTAAAGCCTCTAACAAGGTACAATTATTAGAGAAGAATTTGTGAAATCCTTTAACAAGGTAGACTACATAAGTCTTTATACTCTTAACCGGGTAAGCTATCAGAAGTAGCTAAACATTGTAGCTCTAACCGAGCAACCTTTTTACTGCAGTAGTGAAGGATTGTGGGTGTCATCCCCACCACAGTTTTTTCCTCTAACCAAGGATTTTTGCGTGACCAAAAATATGTTGTTATGCGTCTATTTGCTTATGTGTGTACTTGAAATTATTTACATGTATTAACTTGAATTTCATTTATAGTTTTCATTCGGTAAAAGATTGCTGAAGCAAGATAGTTTAAGAATATAAAAGTTTTATATGAACTGATTCACCCCTCCCCTCTCAGTTCATACTCTTGTATAACATTTCCAACAATTGGTATTAGAGCTTTAACTCTTGAGTAAATGGTTTGACCACTTGAGAGTAAAAGATCCTAGACATGGAAAGTTATAGGAAAGCAAAAAGGATTGACAGTCTTGAGTATGAGCTAGAAAGCGCACAAGAATTGATTACTGAGTTAAGAAGGAAATTTGAAAAATCACTAAAAATGAGAAGAAAACTATATGATGAACTAAAAATTACTCAAGAACAAGTTGACACACTTTAAACAACTTGAGAAGGTAGTCTGAATGATGAAAATGAGTCAGTTATCAGAGAACTTATGGAAACGAATGATTCACTTACCAAACAGCTAGATTTAATGAAGAAAGATCTTGAATCAAATAACATGAGGATGACCAAGTTGATAGAAGGAAAAAGAAGTGCAAAAGATGAAAAAAGGATGATTGAAAATGACAAAAGATAGGATGAAGCACGACTAGCAGAAAAAGACAATGAGATCATAAGAATGACACATCAACATCATAACATGACTGATCAACTTGTCAATGCCAATATAGAGATTGCGAGAAAGGAATTTGAAAATCAATCATTGAAATCAGAAATAGAAAGATTGAACACTGAACTGACTAATGAAAAGAACATCAAAGAAGTACTTAAGAAAAATGAAGAAGCCTCTCAAGCTTTTGACAAACAACTCAAAAGTCAAAAGCAACCGAATGACAAAACGGGTATTGGATTCAATGGAACTAACACTACTGACCATGGAGAATAATCTAATTCATCAAAAGATGAAAGTACTAAAGCACCACCAAGACAAAGGAACAAACCTCATTGCAACTATTGTGGAAAGCCCGGCCACAAAGCAAATGTTTGCAGAAGCAGAGAAGGTAATGTACCTAGTAAACCTAAATTTGATGGATATTGTTTTAGATGTAATAAGCATGGTCATAAAGCTGTTGAGTGTAGATAAAGGATCCCTAACATGTCTAGGAAAGATAAATTTGATGGTTATTGCAACACTTGCAACAAGTATGGACACAAAGCTGAAGAATGTAGATCAAAGACAAGGAACAACAAGTGGACATCGAACCAAGAAAGATCATAATCCTACCGAACAGAAACATTAGTGCCATGGGATTAAAATCAAAACATCTCCTATGCATCATGTGGAAGATACAGACACATTGCTGCAAATTTCTCATTATTGTTTGGAAGGAACAACAGGAAGTCATGAAGGAGTTCTGGTATGGCATGCTTTCACTGTCACAAAATAGGACACCTAGCTAAAGATTGTAGGTACCGAGTCAATATATCAAACAAGAAAGAAAGCACTAACAATAAGACACCCACTATTGATGAGATAAGGGAACAAATGAACAAAACTTGGAAAAGAAAAGAGAAAAATGATGGAACCTCACTCGGAAATATTGAAAGCACCTCATCTACCGAGATGAGTGCACCGATCTGCACTTAGTAGATAAAAGGTATGAAGGAACTGCTCACCAAATTTAAATCTTTAAATTAGTTCCTAAATTAAGAAAGCAGAGATCCATATTAGCATGATTAGATGCATTCAGATATTCTACAAAAGTTTTTGTTGTGATTCACATGCAAATTAGAGTATTTGGTTAGTCGGTGAAATTTGAATTTCACAAAGTTGGTGAATGCATTAATGACAACCTAACTTATTCGCTAGAAACCCTAATTGTGAAAAAGATATAAGTATGAAGTTTCATAAGTCATTTTTCACCTTATACATTCAAATAATCAAGAGCAAGCGACAGAGTGATCGAGTCTTCGTGGATTCAAGAGATCTCCGAGGTAAAATTTGAAATGAACTAAATCATCTACAGTTGTATTCATAGCTATTTGCTTTCAACTAAGTTAAGATTTCAAAGGAAAAAGGATTATTTTCATCCCCATATCTAATCTAATTGCACCAAAGAAATAAGTACCAGTCGTGGCAAAGAATATTGAACCCGTAAACCCTAAACACAAGATGCCACCCACCAAAGCTGCAGAAATTGATATGACAAGAGCATTGTCTTCCATTCCACCTAGGGTTATATTGATAGATGATGTTCAATCCTTCATCCACTACAAAATTGAAGATATTTGTGTTAATGAGTTGGAATCTTCATTCAATAAACTATGTGACAATGACAAACTGGGGCAGGAACACCAGGGCCAAGCAGAAAGGCTAAAGAGGAAAACTAGGGTCACTCATGGATCCTAGAGGATTTGAAGACATATGAATACTAAAAGGACCTAAAGGGTCTAAAATATTATAATTTGGGCCATTAGTGCCTATGAAATGTAATGGAGTCATAAAATGTAAAATTGCCAAAGTTGGCTAATAAAGGCCTAAAGGGCTAATGTAAGGGGTAATGGGGTAGATATAAGAGTTTGGTTAAATTATGGTTTTATAATTCAATAATAGTCCATTTGGATGTAATTAAATAATAAATATATCATAAAGTGCAAACAATGATGTAAGTTATCTCATTGACAACAAAGTTGTCAATGTTGACAATAAAGTTGTCAATGTTGACAACATAGAGATTAGTAAACAAGTTCGTTCCAACTGATTATAGTCAGTTTGGAAGGAGGTTATAACCATTTGGATGGTATTATATGAATAAAAGGAGGCTTATTTGTGGTTTGGTAGGAGGGGAAAGGCAGAGATGGTCGAAATGATAAAGAATTATGAAGTTTTGAATCAATACAAATAGTATTTTACTGTATTTCTTTGGATTTTCTCTGCAATAGCCCCATTGTTTCATGTTTCTAATGCTGTTAAATATATTTTTTTGTTAAAATGTTTACTGGGTATGATAGGGGCATGAACTAATTTCATTTTGGATTTTGAATGGTTGCATTTGGTTAAGATTTGCAAAATTTATCTACATTTTGGCGAAAGTTGTCCAAACCCTCAATTAGGGAAACCCGAGAGGACAGATTGTGATCCCTTAGTGTTTGAATGTATAATAAACCATCTCACTTGACAAGGATGTTGGGGAAGAAGTATACTAATTATCCCTAGAGGTTGCAGGTGTCCATGCAGCATGTAGTATGTGTTTGAGGGTAGAGAAGTGACTGGGCAGTCACAGGAAAGAGGAATGGTTATCTCAGAAAAATGCAGTTCAGTGCGGGGGTCATAACTTTCAATTGAACCGTTGGATCCTTCTAAATTTGAAATAGGTTAGAGAAAACCTAATTTCACACATCCTCACTAGAGGGATTTTGAAACTAATATTTATTTCAAAAGTTATTAGTTACTTTTTACGGGTTTATGCAAGGGGCAGTGCCAGGACTGTTTGTGAGGAATTTATTTCATGAATGTGTTGGGGAAGTTTTATGGAAGGATTTGGTATTGTGTGGGGATGAGAGGAAACCAGTGATTGGTTGAGGGACAATGAAGTGTTCTCAATGATGTGGAGTGTTTGGTGGCACCACAAGTGGTTTGTGCATTCTAATAGATCAAGGTGTGTATTGGATCAAGAGCAATGATCCTTGGAGCCATACTTTCTATGTGTGGAGAAAAGTTGTGTGAAGTCCCTCATCAAATGCAGAAAGAAGACCACCATACAACCTCTGCATCACAAACTAAGAGATGGGCACACACATCTGGAGAGCAAGGGTTTGGTGCATGTCCTTCATCTGTCGAGAGTCTTCAAACCAGAATGGGCAAGATTTGTGCTTAGCCAAGTACACGATCAGTTTATGTGGCTAGAGAAACCAGTAAAGATCACCAAGGATGTGCTACACATCATCACTGGGCTACCAATCGGAGACAGGCCAAAGGCAATGAAGCAAATTGATAGAGAAACATTGAGTGAGCTAACCAAAGCTCAATGGGATGGTAGAGCGATGAGAATTTCAACGATAGAAGACGCAAAACTCAACTTTGCATGTAACATCATTGCTTATCAAGTCTTCCAATCATCTAGGGTAGATAGTGTACCCTATGGAGTAGTTGACCTAGCCTACAAGATTTTGAATAAGGGACTTAAATTAGATGTTTGTGAGATTTTTTTGAGGCAAATTGAAGACAACATGAACACAATCAGGAAAGCCAAGACAAACACTTTGAATTTTGGTCCACTATTGGTATGTATATTTTTCTATTTTGAGAACTTTTTCCCATCAGTCGGTGAAGTAACATGGAGCACAGATAGGCCAATCATATATCAAATCAATGAATATATTTTAGGATTGGGAA